>BLSH010333413.1:246351-257523 GCA_018402905.1 Glandirana rugosa | reverse complement strand
CACAGGACCGACACAGGGACCGACACAGGGACCGACACAGGCCAGGGACACAGCCAGGGACACAGCCAGGACACGGCCAGGGACACAGCTCGGGACACAGCCAGGGACACAGCCAGGACACGGCCAGGGACACGGCCAGGGACACAGCCAGGACACAGCCAGGGAAATGGCCCAGGACACAGCCAGGACACAGCCAGGGACATGGCCAGGGACACAGCCAGGGACACAGCCAGGGACATGGCCCAGGACACAGCCAGGACACAGCCAGGGACACAGCCAGGACACAGCCAGGGACACAGCCAGGAAACAGCCCGGGACACAGCCAGGGACACAGCCCGGGACACAGCCAAGGACACAGCCCGGGACACAGCCAGGGACACAGCCCGGGACACAGCCAGGGACACAGTCAGAGACACAGCCCGGGATACAGCCAGGGACACAGCCTGAGACACAACCCTGGCAAAGCTGGTAGAGACTTCCCCAAAAAGACTGGCAGCTTTAATTGTAGCCAAAGGCGGTTCTACAAAGTATTGACACCGGGGGGCCCCATACAAATGCCCCCCACACTTTTCACAGATTTTTCTGTATCATTTATCATTTTCCTTCCACTTTACAATTATCAGCCCCTTTGTGTCGCTCTGTCACATAAAATCCCAATAAAATACATTTACGTTTTTGGCTGTAAAATGAATAAATGTGGGAGATTTCAAGGGGTATGAATACTTTTTCAGGCGAGATTGGCAATCGTGGATCTTCCCAGTCACTGATTAGTGTGACGTCACAGCAGAGAGTGCTGGATGGGGAAGGGAAGGGTGTGACCACGCAGGGAATGATATAAGGTGAGCGCAGGCTGAGCACACACAGTGATCACTATGGAGGAGTCCCTGTATCTGAGTGTCGGTGTCCTGGCCGTCGGTGCAGGTACTTACCTCCTCATATTAACCACTTACCACCCAGCATTGCACGAAACAATCTAACATTTCCTTCTCATATTCTTGCAGGAAGTTTACTTTTGGCTTCACAACATTACAGCTCCGCCGCAGCTTCACCCACCATCCCTGCGTCCGCCCTGGGCGTCCTGCTCCTCATCCTCGCCGCCATCTTGGCCTACACAGGTAAGTGCGCATACACCCCAATATTTACCAATTTACTAAAGGAGAACGTTCACTTCAATCATCCAATCATGTGCATGCGTTTCCCAAATCTCCCTCCCATGAGGATGAATGAACGCGACATCTCCTATAATGTAATATAAAATGTGAATATAGACGTCATATAGACTATTATATTATATTATATTATATTATATTACATTATATGATATTTTATATTATATTTTATTATATTACATTATATTATATTACACTACATTATATTATATTATATTACATTATATATTATATTACACTACATTATATTATATGATACTTTATATTATATTTTATTATATTACATTACATTATATTATATTATATTACATTATATGATATTTTATATTATATTTTATTATATTACATTATATTATACTACATTATATTATATTACACTACATTATATTATATGATATTTTATATTATATTTTATTATATTACATTATATTATATTACATTATATTACATTATATTATATTATATTATATTACATTATATGATATTTTATATTATATTTTATTATATTACATTATATTATACTACATTATATTATATTACACTACATTATATTATATGATACTTTATATTATATTTTATTATATTACATTACATTATATTACATTATATTACATTATATTATATTATATTATATTACATTATATGATATTTTATATTATATTTTATTATATTACATTATATTATACTACATTATATTATATTACACTACATTATATTATATGATATTTTATATTATATTTTATTATATTACATTATATTATATTATATTATATTATATTATATATTATATTATATTACATTATATTATATTATATTATATTACATTATATGATATTATATTATGTTATATTATATTACATTATATTACATTATATTATATTACACTACATTATATTATATTATATTTTATTATATTACATTATATTGTATTACATTATATTATATTATATTTTATTATATTATACTACTTTATATTTTATTATATTATATTATATTACATTATATTATATTTTATTATATTACATTATATATTATATTTTATTATATTATATTACATTATATTTTATTTTATTATATTACATTACATTATATGATATTATATTTTATTATATTATCCTGGAACAAAGTTATTACTTTTGGGCGTTAAATGCAATGAGATTATTGATGACTAACAAGGAAAGATTTGCGGTCTCCATAGCCTCCAGTGATGACATTTCTCAGGTAGTTTCCTGATGGTGACACCCGAGGAACTTGTCTGTGTAATGTGTGATGGTCACTGGTAGTCCTCATTAGGAGCCCATGTGACAGGGTGACAACACAGGAGGACAATTAGGAGACAGGGACAAAGCGGTGTCACCCTATAACAGGAAGTGCCTGAACAAGGACCCCCATGGCAGGATCACCGGGGATTATTTTAATGATGACAATGATATTTTAAAAGAGCTCATATTGTAAAGCGCTGCGCAAACTGTTGCCGCTCTATAAATCCCGTATAATAATAATATAATAATATTAATAATATAAATCCCGAATAATAATAATAACAATAATATAAATCCTTAATAATAATAATAATAATATAAATCCTTAATAATAATATAAATCTTGAATAATAATAATAATATAAATCCTTAATAATAATAATATAAATCCTTAATAATAATATAAATCTTGAATAATAATAATAATATAAATCCTGTATTATAATAATAAAGATTTTAGTGGTTGGCTTCCCATATATTTGTACATCAGATGTCCCCAGAAATCTTCCCTTGTGGTTTATTTCTCCCTATTGCAGAGAATCCCCCGATATACAATATATATACGTTATATACCTTATATGCAGTATTTATGGTTATTTTATTTTTCAGGGGTGCGGAAGCTCAGAGGGAATGTCCCGCTGTGGGTCTCCTTCTATTGGACGGTGTCGGCCATGTGGTGCTCCACCGGGGTGAACCTTCTCCTGGAAGGGAATGATGTCCTCTCTGCCGCCCATATGAAGGACTCCATGGTCCCCGGCCTCTTAGCGTTCTTTGTAGGGCTGCTCATCATCGGTATAATGGGGATCCTCCAGCAGGAGGCGGTCTTGGCTTTGATGGCGGTTGCGCTTTCTCTGTCTGCCATTCATGAGGTGGTGACTTTCTATGACAAGGGGTTCGGTTCTTCTGCTATTGCATGCAATTATCTGATTGTTACCCTGATTGGTCTATACTTTATTGGTGGGCGGTTCCTGTATAGTACGAGGAAGGTGAACTTACCTGGCACAGGTCTCAGCAGTATGAAGGAACCAGGCCCAGCCCAGGGGTCCCCCATCATGCCCCTTATAGCCATGTCCTTCATCCTCAACATGGTGGCCTCCAGTGTCTTTGCCTGCAGACTTCTGGGAATTATTGATCAGTTGTTTGTTGGTCAGGTGGCATGGCTTTGGATGGCAGCGGTCTATCAGACCGGTATCTGCATTCTGTCATACCGCTCCTATTGTACGCTGGACGCCACGCATTTCGCATTCTTCTCCATTCTGAGATATGCAGAAGGGTTCTCATTGCTGTATCAGATCCTGAACATGGGTGGGTTCAACTACCCTCTGCCATTTCTGGTGGTTTTCGCCATTCTATTTTTTGTCCTTGCCCTCTTCACATGTATTCAGAGTCTTGCCCAGTCAGTCTACTTACTTCTCTATGTTGCCTATTGCATTGCCCTGGCCTGTAGTCCACATGGATTCTTCCATGGAGGATCCCAAGGGGTCAATGTCGCCATATACATTGCATCGGCCATTATGTTGCTGATCTACATATATAATTCCAAGTCACCAACAAAGATCCCCACCGGAGAATGCACCATGAGGAAACTCTTTGCAAGCAATACAAATATCAGGCTTCGCCAGTATAAAGGAATCGACGAGCCCTTCCTCGGTTATTCCAAGTATGGCGATGCTGAAGCCTTGGCCTACGCCTCCAGCATATTGGCTGTTTTTGCCATGACCATGCCGGGCAATCCTGATGACCCCTTGGTCACTGTTGTCTTGCCATGGGTTGTAGCTGCGGGTGGGATTTATAATCTGATTTGTGGCGCGGTGGCCTTTTCCCGCGGTAAGACGCTAGAAAGCAGTGCCTTCTTCCTCTATGGGGTCATGTGGGTTATTTGGGGGATCTCCAGATATAGTGGCATCTACATCACCAGCAGAGGCTTCAACACAGCAGTGGGCATCATATGCTTCATGCTTTTCAACACGTTCATCGTTTTCAGCACTTTCTTCCTGTCTAAAGCCTGGCTAGTCTATTCGCTCACCTTCCAGCTAATCCTCATCAGCTTCCTCCTCGATTCCATCAATCTTCTCCCAAAGGGCTATGACATCGCCGCCACCATTATCTTTGGCCTTGTTGGCTTCTACTGCTTCCTTGCAACTCTCTTCAACAGCACCATGGAGGCTCCCCAGATGCCAGTTGGCAGCCCATTTATTAAGATTAGTGGCTTTTCCAATGGCGGAACAAAGTGCCCCCATCTGATCGCCTCCAGGACCAGCTCTGTCAGACAAATTGCAGGTAAGACAACAGAAGGTAATATGAGGGGCCTGGGAAGAGAATGTTTTTATGAAAAGTAGAAAGACACTTAAATAATTACCTGTGAAATCTTCTAACCATTCCCTACTCCATCCAAAACCCAACCAGGTCTTAGCTTTAGATACTGGCTCTCCTAGTCACCAGACTGTCACAGTAATAGTGGGCAGATTTGGTCCACGTAAAGCAGGCATTTTATATTTGGGTCAAGCAGGTGGATTACGTCAAACACCAGGTTTTGTATTATTTTTGGGGAATCCAGCAGGCGGGTCCATGAACCTCAGCTCTTTACTCTACCCAACTTGTAAAGGACTTCCAAGGAGACCGCACTCTCTTTATGGAATCCCATTTCAATGACACACGGTATGGGGGAGAGGAGTTGTTTTTGTAATGATGGCGGTCAGGGACATTTGTGAGGCCAAGCTAAGCTGTATTCCCAATATAATTAGAGAAATCAGAGGACAAAACCATCATTGTCATCCCATAAGATCACCTCAGTTTTGATGGAGTAAACCCTTCAGAAATAATAGAGATAAATGCACTAAAACCGGCCATTGCTTTACATTGATGGTTGTTTGGTATTTCACCATCCAGCCACCTTTGGTGCTCCATAACCCTGTAGTCTCCTCTACCAACCATACATGTTTATGTCAATGGAGAGGCTGCAGGAAGGGGGTTGGTGACAATTTATTAGGAGGGAACAACACAGAGGAGAGATATTTTCTGACCTGTCCATGGGACCCTTCCCACCAACAGCAGGAGGCCACCATTGTTTGGAACCCTCCATAGACACAACCAACACCTAAAAAAACAGATTTTATAGGCTCACTATGGGAGACCACACACACTTCTAAAACATTTGTATAGATTAAAATATATGGATTCAAATACCAACATAAAATGTCCAAACAAGATCCAAGCGATGGACAACATTTGAGGTAAATGCCCTACTACAGATGTTGGAAGTCTATGCATAAACCGCAAATAGGATGTATATGTAGGGCCCTACTATTATGTTGGGTCCTGAGAAAGCCAGAATTGGTGAAATGTTGACCTGGTGACCAGAAGTACACAGACCCTACATCTACGTCCTATTAGCTGTTAGACTTCTAGCATCTGTAGTAGGGCATTTACCTTATTTTGTCCATTATTTGGATCTTGTTCGGGCATTTTATGTTGCTATGTTAATCCAGCAAGATCCAAGCGATGGACAAAATTTTAGGTAAATGCCCTACTACAGATGTTGGAAGTCTATGCATAAACCGCAAATAGGACGCATATGTAGGGCCCTACTATTATTTTGGGTCCTGAGAAAGCCAGAATTGGTGAAACGTTGACCTGGTGACCAGAATTACACAGACCCTACATCTACGTCCTATTAGCTGTTAAACTTCCAGCATCTGTAGTAGGGCATTTACCTAATTTTGTCCATTATTTGGATCTTGTTCAGGCATTTTATGTTGCTATTTTAATCCAGCAAGATCCAAGTGATGGGCAAAATTTGAGGTAAATGCCCTACTAAAGATACTGGAAGTCCATGCATAAACAATTAATAGGATGTAGACGTAGCGTCTGTGTTCTTCCGGTCACCGGGTCAATGTTTCGCCAATTTTGGCTTCCTCATGACCCAATAGAGTAGAAGGGCGCTACATCTACATCTTGTTCAGGCCATTTTATGTTGGTATTTTAGTCCATGTATGTTAATCTATACAAATAGATATATTTTGTTCTAGAAGTGTGTGTGGTCTCCCATATTGAGCCTAGGAAGGCAGTTTTTTTAGGTGTCGGTTGAGTTAGTCACATATTTGGATGTGCTTGGCAAAGTCGAAATCCTCTTTTCCACAGACACAAGTTCATCAGTCGATCTGCCCGGGTCATCTATGGGTAGAAGGACAGGCGGGTCTTACATATGAGGGATACGCTCGATGTCTGGAACTGCAGAAATCATAAATTTCAGGTCAGAAATGAAAATCTTGTTTCTTATATTCTCTGCCATCTTCTTCCTCAGAAATCATGAAAAATGGAGGAATTTGCGGTATTCCAACGGACACAGTCTATGTCCTGGTGGCAGCGTGCAATCAGCCTGAAGCGGTGGAGCGAGCGTACAAGTACGTCCTATAATGTAACCTTGTGTATTTGACGTTGTGACGTCTCCGCGTTATGGCGACCATTGATTATTGCTCACATTATCGGCATATAGTGGAGGGCGTGATCCTAAAACACACCGAGCGTTGTGCTGAGCAAAAGATCAATCAACCACTATGAGAACGATTGATATAGTTTAAGTAAAGTCAATCTGACATGCTGAACATTCACTCCCTAGTGTGAATATCCTCCTTGTATGGGAAAAACACAGGTGTGCCAGAAGTCTGCCAGTAAGACTCCGGGCGACCTGATATACCACCTTTTGCTTTTTCCATTTAAAGTCGATTTAGAGATTAAAAGTAAACTGTAAAATAATTGGTGTCCCCACAACATAGAAAAATGAAAGAGATTAAGAAATAATCCTGCTTAGTCAAGAAAAACATATTCCAAACACTTGCCGGTGACAAGGTTGCCGAGACCTTTTGGATGCATTTTAGTAGCTTGGTGCTATTGGCTTGGCATTATCAGCTTGGCATCATTGGCTTGGTATCATTGGTTTGGTATTATTGGTTTGGTATCATTAGCTTGGTATCATTGGCTTGGTATCATTGTCTTGGCATCATTGGCTTGGTATCATTGGCTTGGCATCATTGGCTTGGTATCATTGGTTTGGTATCATTAGCTTGGTATCATTGGCTTGGCATCATTGGCTTGGTATCATTGGTTTGGTATCATTAGCTTGGTATCATTGGTTTGGTATCATTGGCTTGGTATCATTGGCTTGGCATCATTGGCTTGGTATCATTGGCTTAGCATCATTGGCTTGGTATCATTGGCTTGGTATCATTGGCTTGGCATCATTGGCTTGGTATCATTGGTTTGGTATCATTGGCTTAGTATCATTGGTTTGGTATCATTGGTTTGGCATCATTAGTTTGGTATCATTGGTTTGGTATCATTGGCTTGGCATCATTGGTTTGGTATCATTGGCTTAGTATCATTGGTTTGGTATCATTGGCTTGGCATCATTGGCTTGGTATCATTGGCTTGGTATCATTGGCTTGGTATCATTGGTTTGGTATCATTGGCTTAGTATCATTGGTTTGGTATCATTGGCTTGGCATCATTAGTTTGGTATCATTGGTTTGGTATCATTAGCTTGGTATCATTGGTTTGGCATAACCAGTTTGGCATCATTGCCTTGGCATTCCCAACTTGGCATCATCAGCTTCCCGATTCCATAATCTGTCCATTCCTAGACACGAGCCATCATCAATCTCCCCTGTATTTCTGCCCACTATATTGCATGTTGGCCGTGTTGTTGGCCACACATAAGACAGTCCATGGTTTACTTCTGGCCCACCATAACCGGAGTCCAGCTCCTAGTGGAGGAATTGTTCCTTGAAGTTTGTTGAACATTGACATCCCCCCAACATTTTCTGCTCTTCTTTCTGCAGGACGAAAAAGCAGGCTCAGGACCGGCCCATGTCTCTGTGGATTTCCAGCTTACAGCAGTTAGAACCGGCCAAGCATTTGTTCAGTCCTTTATTATGGGACTTCATGGAGGCGGCTTGGCCCTCACCCATCAGCCTGGTGATCCCAAGAGGTAAGGGGTTTCTACAGTTCAGTCCAGACTATACGGCTAAAGAAAACTTTGGCCATACTTGAAGATTACAAGATGATGTGATGTATAATATATGAGCACTTTGTATATAAAAGACAATGAAAGTCTATGAAGATGATAAATACCAACCTCTGAGTGAGATTTACTATAAAAATATGACGATCCGTTTCCCTTCCAGGACCGTGGTTGGATTTCTTGGGTGCTAAGGACTCTTCAAAGTACATAGGAACCCCCCAGAGCATCGCCATACGAATCCCGGACTGTACAGTGACCACCCACCTCATAGACATGGTAGGACACATTCCAATCTTACAAATCTTATACAATTTTTTACTCTTCTGGACTAATATTTAAATTTGATGTTAGTATTTTATTTTTATTTTTTTGTGGATGATGTAAAATGTAGATAAAGGAGAATTTTTTCTTATAAAAGTAAAATATAACACTCTACAAATAGACAATGACCCGAGAAATCTCTGAATATCGGAATCTTATATTTATATTTTGATAATTCCAGACTTTTATTGTAAACCATTTATATTTTAGGTGGGCCCAATCGCAGTTACTTCAGCTAATCCATCAGGAGAAGCAGATACAACGCACCACAACCAAGTCTACGCCAAGCTAGGAGATAAGGTGAGCAGTAGAGTCATGTGCCCCATCATTTGACCATAAGACAGACAGACGGACGGACGGGTGGTAAAGACATTTGTGATTTCAGGTTGATGGAATCTTGTGTGATGGAGCGTCCCCGGAAAATATCGCCTCCACCGTGGTCAATTGCACCAAACTGGAATCTGGGGACATTGCATTCTTCAGAGTCGGGATCGTCCCCAAGTCAAAGGTAAATGACTGAACACAGTCTGAACACAGATAGACTCTCACATCTTCCCTATCCATTATAATAGGTCATGACCTCAATGTGTAAGGATAGAGCTGGCTCAGTGGCTAGCACTTCCAATTTGCAGCACTGGGGTCCTGGCCATGAGGACACCATCTGCATGGAGTTTGCATGCTCTCCCTGTGCTTGTGTAGGTTTCCTCCTGGTAGCGTCATTTATGATCTAATATAGAGAGTGTGACAGACTGGACAATATAAACCTTTATATAATACACAGTCCATCTTCCGCTTTGTGTTGGTGGCCTTCTACTTAGAAGACGTGTTCCTCACACATTCCAGGGACACTCTGACTCCCTACAACTAGGAGTGATATTGGTGTCTCCCATGTACTGAACTAGGAGTGATATTGGTGTCTCCCATGTACTGAACTAGGAGTGATATTGGTGTCTCCCATGTACTGAACTAGGAGTGATATTGGTGTCTCCCATGCACTGAACTAGGAGTGATATTGGTGTCTCCCATGTACTGAACTAGGAGTGATATTGGTGTCTCCCATGCACTGAACTAGGAGTGATATTGGTTTCTCCCATGTACTGAACTAGGAGTGATATTGGTGTCTCCCATGTACTGAACTAGGAGTGATATTGGTTTCTCCCATGTACTGAACTAGGAGTGATATTGGTGTCTCCCATGTACTGAACTGGGAGTGATATTGGAGTTGGTGTCTCCCATGTACTGAACTAGGAGTGACATTGGAGTTGGTGTCTCCCATGTACTGAACTAGGAGTGATATTGGTGTCTCCCGTGTACTGAACTAGGAGTGATATTGGTGTCTCCCATGTACTGAACTAGGAGTGATATTGGTGTCTCCCATGTACTGAACTAGGAGTGATATTGGAGTTGGTGTCTCCCATGTACTGAACTAGGAGTGATATTGGTGTCTCCCATGTACTGAACTAGGAGTGATATTGGTTTCTCCCATGTACTGAACTAGGAGTGATATTGGTGTCTCCCATGTACTGAACTAGGAGTGATATTGGTTTCTCCCATGTACTGAACTAGGAGTGATATTGGTTTCTCCCATGTACTGAACTAGGAGTGATATTGGTGTCTCCCATGTACTGAACTAGGAGTGATATTGGAGTTGGTGTCTCCCATGTACTGAACTAGGAGTGACATTGGAGTTGGTGTCTCCCATGTACTGAACTAGGAGTGATATTGGAGTTGGTGTCTCCCATATACTGAACTAGGAGTGATATTGGAGTTGGTGTCTCCCATGTACTGAACTAGGAGTGACATTGGAGTTAGTGTCTCCCGTGTACTGAACTAGGAGTGATATCGGAGTTGGTGTCTCCCATGTACTGAACTAGGAGTGATATTGGAGTTGGTGTCTCCCGTGTACTGAACTAGGAGTGACATTGGAGTTAGTGTCTCCCGTGTACTGAACTAGGAGTGATATTGGAGTTGGTGTCTCCCATGTACTGAACTAGGAGTGATATTGGAGTTGGTGTCTCCCATATACTGAACTAGGAGTGATATTGGAGTTGGTGTCTCCCATGTACTGAACTAGGAGTGACATTGGAGTTGGTGTCTCCCATGTACTGAACTAGGAGTGATATCGGAGTTGGTGTCTCCCATGTACTGAACTAGGAGTGATATTGGTGTCTCCCATGTACTGAACTAGGAGTGATATTGGAGTTGGTGTCTTCCATGTACTGAACTAGGAGTGATATTGGAGTTGGTGTCTCCCATGTACTGAACTAGGAGTTTATATTGGAGTTGGTGTCTCCCATGTACTGAACTAGGAGTGATATTGGAGTTGGTGTCTCCCATGTACTGAACTAGGAGTTTATATTGGAGTTATATTTGAGGATCAAGTCATGTACCCTCTGTGGTT
>BLSH010333413.1:186109-204894 GCA_018402905.1 Glandirana rugosa | reverse complement strand
CCCCATGCTCTTTTCTGGCCCCCCTCACTTCCCACAACTCTGCAGGTTTTCCCCCTCCCCTCTCCCAGGATAGAGAGTGGAGAAGGGGCCAGTTAACATGTCATGGGCTGCTCAGTCCAGAATGCCCGGGCCTATTTTTTGTCCCAGTCCGGGCCTGATTGCAACAAAGCTCAAAATATTAACTGCATGCATTTAGACATTATTTTTTGACTCTAAATAACATTTTAGTTCATTACTACAAAGTAAAAATTCTTTACATATCACCTGCCCTTTAATCAAGCCTACACAGTAAACACAGTATAGCTTCCATCTCATTAAAATTATCAGCAGAGGATTTTTGAAATCGCTCTTTAACTGGGATGTTTAGCCTCGCACTTTATCTTAGATGGATGAATTAATGCAATTACATTTAGAAATCATATTATCAAAAACAAAGCCTCATAAGACGCGATTCAATTATAAAGTTATGCTAATTTATCAGGGTACAAAATAGTCAGAATGAGGACTCGCTGCTAATACCACCCAGCCCGCTCTTTGCGCAGGAGCCTTGAGATGTCACACACGGGGAGCGAGAAAAAAAAAAATAGAAAAGTCATAAATTATTTCCAATGTGACTTTGAAATCTGGGGAAGCTACAAAGATTGCAGTGCATTTGAGAATTGAAAACTGTCTTTGAAACCTGAATTCTCTATCAACTCTTTCAAGCTTTTTTTTTTTTTTTAGACGTGAAAATAATTTATGAAAAATATCCATGCCACCACAGAGATCTTACTAATTTACAATGATAGTATGGCGGTAATATTAAGTGACAAAGTTTGTAACATGGAATGTAAATGAGAGTTTTTTTCTGTTCCTAAAATGTCTAGTGGCTTGTTGAGATGATGTTGGTAAAAAATAAATCATAGTCTCGTAAATAAAGATTAAAGCCCAGTTCCAGCAATATATAAACATGCACATCAGAACCTGGTTGTGTATTGATTAAAATATTAATTACATTTATTTTTAAAATGTAGCTGTTATGAGTACACAAATGCTCACTTCATGTTAGCTTCTTGCATAACAGCACTCTTGCACAGGTTTTTTAATACTTCATAGGGGGTCGAAAGGCTTCATATTGGTCGAAAGTACCCCTGGGAACTACACATGACATTTTTTTTTGTTGTTTTCTCACAAGCACTTACGCAGCACGTGTTATTGGAGGCCTGTCCTGATGTTGGGGGAAGGTTCTGTGGCCTTCAAGTCTTTTGCCTTTTTCCAGCCGGAGAGGCCTCTCTTCGAAATGGCCCCACACCAAGTACTTGGTGGACCGGCTTTGGTTGGTCCCTAAGGAGTGGAGTCCATCTAGTTTGGCCAGGGTAGGCAATGTCATACCTTGCCCCCTGTCAGGAGCCTTGCACTACATGGGGTTCAAGGTAAAAGGCCCTTCCTCTTTGGCTGTTTGGCCATTTTATGTACCCTCTGTGTGCTTTTTTTGTGTGCTATGATTTCACACTTTTTTGTTCACATTGGTTCAACAAAGCACTGCACAGGGCGCTCCATAAAAAAAGAGAAAAAAAAATACATCCTAGGAAAGAAATCAGACAAGAGTAACTTTAGCAATGCTCTGCTGTCCCTCCATTAAGCAGGCTAAGAAAGGGTCCTTGACTAAGCCATACGGCTTAAAGCGCTGTTCCGGCCTCCCCCTCTAAAAATTAAAAGTCACTTCCGGTTCCGGCGCCCTATGGAGTAGCTGCTTGCTACTCTAGCTCCCGCTGTGAGACCCACAAACCGGCATATAAACGCGGCACACACCACCGGAGGGCTCCGCTCGCCCCCACGAACGATCCCGCAGACATCATGGATCGCTTCCTTGATAAAACGGGGGCACGAATGGCCCTGACCCAGCGCCATGCGGACCAGGGGGAACAGGCCGCGCCGCATGTAATGGCGGCCGCTTCAGAGATGGAGGTGAGTGCACACACCGCCCCAACCGCAGCACCACAAGAATCCCACAACACTGAGCTCATTGCTCAAGCAGTGGCTGTACTCCTAGCCCCCACCATCTCTGCTTCTGTGGAAAAGGTAGTGTAAGCAGGGATGCAGCTAATACATAAAGAACTGAGGGAGCATAAGACTAGACTAACAGAGGCTGAGCAGTGCATCTCTCATATGGAGGATGAGCTTTATCAAACTCAGGAATCAGATATGGCTCAAGACAGACAAATTAAAGCGATTGTGGAAAAGCTGGAGGATCTTGAAAATAGATCCAGGAGGTCAAATCTCCCCGAGTCACTTCACACCCAGGCTTTAAGTACCTTTTGTTCCACCAAAATACCTGAGGCCTTAGGCCTCCCAGGGCAATGTCTGGTCAAACGTGCACATCGCCTGGGCCCCTCATCATCAGACAAGCCGCAACCCAGACCCATAATAGCAAAATACCTGAACTATGCTGATAAGTCCCTGATTCTACAAAAATACAGGCAACAAAAATCGCTTTCAATTGACGGCGTTAAGATCCTAATATTTGCTGACTACTCGTCTGAGGTTGCAAAAAAAAAAGGAAAGCATTCCAGGGAGTGTGTGCTGAACTTTTCAAATACAACCTGAAATTTACTTTGGCCTTCCCCGCCATTTTGCGACTAAAGTTGCCCTCTGGAGATCAACATGCTTTCCACAGTCCACAGGAAGATTCCTGCGCACGCTCCAGGCAGGCTCATATGCAGCAGCTGTCAACAGGGATCTGTCTTCAGCTTGCTCTCTGGAGCAAAGGAGCCCCAGGAAGGACTCCCCAAAAAGGTTCAAGCAGTCTGGAGTGCGTAATTCAACCCAACAGCCTGATTGACAATTCATACACCACAATGTTTAACCCACTTCCAGCTCAATGGTGGACCACCTCTTTTGGTACCTCTTCATCACCTATACCCGAATGCATAGCAAGCTTTCTGTATTATACTCAAAATAATCTATTGACTTCCCATTGAAAGGCATTTGCTTTATGCTTTAAGTGCCTTCATATCACCCTGCTATGTACATAACAGGTTGATATGTCTCTGTGAGCCCACGGATTTAACATGTCATGGTGCACACGCACGATAAAGTGCTTATTAATGTGTTGAGCTCTCTCCTCCACATGGATTCCTATTCCCCCCCCCCCCCCCCCCCATCAGGAGATTTTATATGACCATAGTGTAAGGGCAGTCATACCTCTACAATCTGTATCTAACTGCCATTGCATTCCGTTAACCACTTTGAGGGTTCTCATCTCAAATGGGAGCTGCACTAAAGCAGTAACACCATGTGGAAGAAAGAGAAGTTCGAGATTGTATTATTGTTTATGTTGTTTGTGTATGTTCCCCCCTCCCCTTTCCATTTACCTCCGGCTGCATATGGCCATACTAGTATTGCGGAAACACTGGCACACCCCCTCCAACTACCTCCATAAGAGGATTCAGTAAGTTGATGCATTGATTAGTCCCACCATGACTAAACCATTACCCTTGTATCTACCATGTAACCTCTGCTCATACCTCTCGACGTACCCACAAGTATGAGAGTGGTGACATGGAATGTTAAGGGTCTTGGCTCTCCTAACAAAAGGGTCAAAGTTTTAAGGCATCTCCAAAGACTCAAAACTCACATAGCATTGATACAGGAAGCTCACTTAACATTCAGGGATTTTGCCCGTATGAAAAGACTCTGGGTGGGCATGGTAGTGGGGTCTGAGGGTACTAGCAAAAGAGCAGGCACCCTCATCCTAATACATAAGAACTTCCCAGGGAAGGCAATCTCATCAGTAACTGATACGCAAGGTTGCTTAGTTACCGCACACATACAGTATGGTTCTAGAGAATTCAACATAACCAGTGTCTATGCTCCCAACAACCCTGACAGCCAATTTTTCACTAATTTATCCACCCATATCCTGACGCTCTCCGCTGGCCCTCACATAATAGGGTGAGATTTCAACTCCACTATGTCCCCACCAGATGACAAATTATCCCCTTGCCCCCACTCAAACTAATCCACGACCCAGGGACCCACTTTACTTAACTCCACTATGGACTCCCTCCAGCTCATTGATCTATGGAGACTTCAGCACCCTATAGACAGGGAATTCTCCTTCTACTCACCTCCACATAAAGTGCTCACAAGAATAGACGTTTTCGGTACGGATGATCTGCTCCCTTTAATCCAGTTGACAGAAATACACAAAACAGCCATCTCCAACCATGCCCCCATCTCCCTCACTTTAACGGACCCCTATATCCACCAGGAGAGCCGCCTCTGGCGTTTTCCCTCCTATCTCACCAAAAATAAATATTTTATCCAATATATGACTAAAACATGGGAGGACTACGAGATTACCAACCAGAACCATCTGGAAAATCCCACTCTGTTCTGGGAGGCAGGAAAGGCATATTTAAGAGGTAGAATAATTTCCTATGCATCATTTTATAAAAAAACGTTCTCTCCAAAAATGTAGGGAGGCAAGCACTAGACTTAATACGGTACAACATGCAATGGCCGAGGCCAATACGCAACAAAACAGACAAGAATGGACTGAGGCCAAGAGAAACTTTGATCTCTGGACGGACACTTTAGAACTCTCTAAGCAAGCACAGCCAGACGCCACTCATTGCAAGTACGGAAATAAGGCTGGCAAATTACTGGCCAGGCTTTGCAGAGGCCCCTACACACCCACACATATCACCGCCCTAAGAGACAAAATAGGGAAGATTCACAACCAACCCCGAGAAATAACCCAAGTGATGCTAGACTTCTATACATCTCTATATGTCCCTGACCCCATCAACAAATACAAAGCACGACTTTTCCTTGACGATCTCGAACTGACTAAAGTATCCCCCGACCAACTATCGTTACTCAATGCTCCAATAACCATTCAAGAAGTGCAGGATACGATCTGTCAGCTCCCCTCGGCAAAAGCATCTGGCCCAGACGGGTTAACAGGTGAATTTTACAAAGCCCTAAAGCACACTATCAGCCCAACCCTATTGAAGGTATATGTAGGTATATGGTCAGGGGGCAACTACCCACCAACTAGTAATCAAGCCATCATTAAACTATTAGAAAAGAAAGGTAAAGATCCAATGGAACCGGGCTCATACCGACCTATATCCCTTCTAAACCTAGACACAAAAATACTTTCAAAAATTGTGACCAATAGACTGGCGGAAATTATCCGATATATCATTCACCCTGCACAGTCAGGCTTTGTCAAGGGCCGGACCGCATCTCTAAACATCAGAAAAGTGATGGCAGTCCTGGAAGAAGCCAAGAAACACCCACGTTCAGACAGGGCCATCATCACGTTAGATGCGGAAAAGGTCTCTGACAATGCCAATTTTGACTGGCTGTTCATGGTGCTAGACAGGTCAGATTTCAAAGGTACATACACTTCATACAACAAATGTACACCCTCCCATCTGCTAAATTGGTATTAGCTGGCCAAATAAGTAGATTTTAGGCTCTTCAAGGGCACAAGGCAAGGGTGCCCATTGTCACCTCTGCTGTTCAATATTGCTCTTGAACCCCTATCCAGACATCTATTACATAAAGCCCTCCTCCACGGTGTACAGGTGGGATCGGAGGAGTTGCGTTCAGCGTTCTTCGCTGATGATGTGCTGATATTCACGGCACATCCCTCGGTTGACGTGTGTACTATTAAGGAGGTTTTCGACATGTTCAAAGGTCCTACTATTAGGTCCACATAAGAACCCGAATGGTTGACAGACTCGCCCTTCCTAATAGCAAAGTCACACACCTATCTGGGAATCAAAATTGGAAAAATGCCTGCCTCCCTGTACTCCCTAAATTACCCACCCCTCCTGGATAAGATATATAGGGAACTGACCAGCTGGATGGATCTGCCGCTCTCGCTCCTGGGGAGGTGTCATCTGATCAAAATGGTCAGTTTTGCCAGACTCTTATATCCTATGCAGACAATACCCCTATTATTGAAGCACAAGGATGTTAAAGCTCTAAATAGCATTTTCACCCAGTTTATCTGGCAGAAAAAAAGAGCCGAATTGCTTTGAAAACTCTATACCTCCCCAGGAGTGAAGGCGGTGCCAACCTACCTAATGTACGCCTTTATAATTTGGCATGTTTATTGAGGATTGGTTTGGACTGGATATTTAAAGCCTCTAAATACTCGAACTATAAGCTGGAATCTACCATGGTCCATCCCTATTCACTAACGGCACTCTTGCATACACGTTGGAAATCCATGGGTTCCCCAATTCAACATAATCTCCTTTTAAGAGACACCTCCATTGCCTGGAGAGAGACCCGTAAACTACTGGCATTATCACCTTTTATCTCCTGACATCTACCTATACAAGGTCATCCCAATTTCCCCCCAGGGTTGACCCATAAAGTCTTTCACAAATGGAAAGAAAGGGGCATAGTCACTTTTGCGGACTTATGTGACCCCATAAAGGGAACTCTGCTACCCTTTCAGTCCGTTGCTCGAAGCTATGACCTAACACAATCCTATATGTATTACCGTAACCAATGTATCAGTTTTCTTCAATCCCTTGGACCGGATGGCCTGACCAGATTTAGACCATCCTTCATCGAGAAAATGATCACCCAGAAGTCATATTCAATTTCAGATATCTATAAACCTCTGTGTGTGGCAGCCTGCTCCTCATCTGCTACCTTAAGGAAATCCAACTGATCTAAAGACTTCCTTGTAGAGAACCTGGATGACAAGATACTTGAAGGATACAACTTAGTTCTCAGTTTCACTACCAGCGAACAATGGAGAGAGACACAAATGAAAATCATGCACAGGGCCTACCTTCCATATCTCCGAGACAAATCTGCTCCAAATACGGCCTCTTGCCCACTATGCTCTCACCCTCAACCCTCTCTAGCCCACAGATTCTGGCATTGTCAACATATCTTAACTTATTGGGACCAAGTGTTGTCCTATATCTTGGACATTACCACCATAAAGTTACCAAAGGATCCCATGCTACTCCTTTTCGGATATTGGGACGTTACATCCCTTGCTAGTCACACCCAAGGGCGGCATACTGATCAAAAACTGTGGATACTACACACATTTTTGGCGACCAGAAAAAACATCTTGAAAAACTGAGTACATCCTTCCAAACCCTCGCTTCCTCAGCTTCACAGAGATCTCCTGGCTCTGCTATATAAGGAAAGACTGTCAGAAGACCTTCTCCATCCTTCCACAAGGAAGAACTTCCTCAGGAAGTGGCAAACATATATCTCTAAAACTCTATCCCCAGAGGAAACGGTCTCACTAATCAACCACCCTCTTAGTTATTGTGAGAACTAAAACAACTATACGACAGCTGAAAACTACCACTTAATCCTCCTCATGGTATGGGTTTTGATAACAAGGCTACTTGTTGGAATATCAATGTATCAGCTATGTATACTCAATACTATCATCACATGGTGGTAACAAATAAACTGATTTTAGGTTACCATTCGAGATCCATCCAGCTATCCTCCATGAGTAATGAGATAATAATACTTGGTCACCCTTCTGTGAAGTTGCTCATGGAAGGGTTCCCTCCCTATCCTAATATTCACGCCTACCATTTATGCCCTATGAGGAGGCAATAGGGATGGGTACTACCCCCCCCCCGCCTACTGCCATTATACAGCCCCCTCTCCCGTTCCCCCTCACATTACCCCACTCTCCCCCTCACATCCCCACTGTTTATCTTCAGATGTATGGTTATATACAAACCTCTATTGTACTACTGTCTATCGTACGAAAAAGAGGTCTTGCATTGAGAATGCTATCATTGCACTTTACTGTTATGTTGTAAAAATAGGTATGGGAGTATCTGCTCTCAACGTTATGACAACTGTATCTGTAATATCTGATGCCTCAATAAAATTTCTTGAAAAAAAAAAAATTAAAAGTCAGCAACTACACATACTGTAGCTGCTGACTTTTGGCTTCACAGACAAGTCACTACTGCACATGCACGTAGTGAGTTGTGCTCTCTTACTGGCCTGGCAGCAGGAGAAGGAGGAGGAGGGGGCCGAACTACTGATGTATCTCGCAGTGGCGAGGTCCGACGGAAGCGGGTACATGGTACCCGTCAAAAACAGGTACTTGCCCCCCCCCACCCCCTGAAAGGTGCCAAATGTGGCACCAGTGGAATCAGATAAGCGGAAGTTCCACTTTTGGGTGGAACTCTGCTTTAACTGGACAAGAGGCAGGGCCGGACTGGGTATAAAACCAGCCCTGGAACTAATTTCATACCAACCCCAAAGCATTATTATTATTCAGAGTTCTGAATTATATGTGTCGATCTTGGTTAGATCTGCAAGATTGGATTGATTGGTGAGTGTTCTCCTATGTTTGTTTATTATTTTCAGATGTGTCTCATTCTTGCTTAATTACATGTGGGTGGGGGGGTTTGAGTCATTATGTGATTGGCTCCACTCTCCTTTATATAGACGTGTCATATAATGTATATCAGCTATGACTAAGCATTGTTTGTGATGTGAAACACGTTAACACTTATCTGTACCTGTATCTCTGAACTTGTGTGACTGCCATGGAATTTTCAAAATAAAGGTGTTGAAGCAGAGTGCAGCCGTCCAGCTTTTCCTTGTAACCGTCACTTGCGATTTTTTATTCTGTCGTACGAGAATTTTTGTGACTGAAGTAAACTCTTCCGATTTTGATCTGAGATTAGCATGTAAAAAAAAAAAACGGATGATCAGTCGCCTGCTAATCTCATTGTCTGTACCAGGCATTAGTGGTTGATTACTCCTGCCTGCCTCTGGAAGAAGCTTCCAGAGAATAGAGCAGGAGGGCCAACCACTAAAGTCATGAATACAGTATTTATCTGTTCCCAGCCAATTCCAGTAGGTGGCCGAGGTAGAAGATAAATGTTTGGGAGGCTTGCTCAGAGTGTTCTTGTCCTGGAGCTACTGCCCCTGATAAGCACTCTGTACTGGAGTTGCTGTTTGGGCCTCAACATGTGCTTGGCTGAGAACCTGAAGGAGATCTGATTCCAAGACACTTGCTTTAGGGTATCACTTGTGGAGACTGGAGAAGGACCCTTTTCTTACTTGCTGGTGAGGTCACATGGAGGCCCTGGTGGTAGACAGCTGTCCTTGAATTAGTAATGAGTAAGAATTTAATTATGAATCCCAGGTATGCATGTGCTTGGGGATGTAAGTGGCAGAGGTTGCTGTAGAACTGGGACTGAATGAATAGCCATTGGCTGTGAGCACTGGTCGAATTCTGTTTTACCAGCATGACCATTCGACAGACTGGCTTCTTGTAAGGTAAGCTGGACCTCCAGCACCAGAAAAACAGTGCAGATTTATGCTTGTGCTCATGTGCAGTGCACACATGCTCATATTTCTAAGCGAACAAGCAAAGCTAGATGTGCTGGTCTTCATCGCGCATATGTGCATGCGTGCACACCAATTAGTATTCACACTTGGCATCCAGTGGACTATTTAAACAAATCTGTTACTAAGGGCAGTTGCTGAATGATCTTCAGCTTGTTCCTGTGACACGACTTGCCTTCAGACTTCGCTTCTGCTCCTGCCTTTACTCTGCTCACCTGGTTACTTTGAGTTTGGCCTGTTTACTGGACTTGTCTTTGCCTGCTGATTCTGTACCGCTTTGCTCTCTGTCTCCATCTCCAGGAGCGTTTGGTGGGAGGTGCAAGGGAGGTCTCCACAACATTCCAATCTTCATCAGGTATGTGATACGTCTGTTGTACAGACAGCGGTAGACACGTACCGAAATTTGTCTGTTTGCTGCTGAACTGGCCGAATTGTGGTACATGTGTACGGGGCTTTTGGTTTTTTCTTTCAAACGATTCAGAGGTGTGCTTGAAACAAAAAACAGCTCCAGGAACAGATGGTCAGTAACATGTGAATACTACACTTCAAGCAATCCAAACTTCTAAAATGGTCCTATCAGCAAGCAAAGAAAACCCCTAAAGCACACATTATTAACCCATTCCTGTCTAAATGTACATATTTGACAACACAGAAAGGGGCTTATGCTATACTGCCACATATACTGAGAAAAATTATAAACGCAACACTTTTGTGTTTGCCCCTATTTATCATGAGCCGAACTCAAAGATCTATGACTTTTTCTATGTACCCAAAAGGCATATTTCTCTCAAATATTGTTCACAAATCTGTCTAAATCTGTGTTAGTAAGCACACCTGCTTTGCCAAGAAAATCCATCCACCTCACAGGTGTGGCATATCAAGATGCAAATTAGACAGCATGATTATTGCACAGGTGTGCCTTATGCTGGCCACTATAAGACTCAAGTCGCCTGACAAGTCATCCCCATGCAGTGCAATGGAACCATTCTAATAGGAGCGACTCAGGTCGCTCCGACTTAGAAAAAGGTTCCTGCACTATTATCGGGGCAACCTCAGCACAAATTGCATTGACTTCTATGTAAAGAACTCTCCTTGTAAGCCACGCCGAGGTCGCCTCGAGCGGGGTGACTTGCTTTGCCCTGCAAGTCGCGCCGCTCCAGTGTGAGCTGGCTCTAAAAGTCCACTCTAAAATGTGTAGTTTTACTGTCTTGGGTGGGTGGGGGATCCGGGGAGTCTGAAAACCATTCAGTATCTGGTGTGACCACCATTTGCCTCACGCAGTGCAGCACATCTCCTTCGCATAGAGTTAATCAAGTTGTTGATTGTTGCCTGTGGAATGTTGGTCCATTCCTCTGCAATGGCTGTGCGAAGTTTCTGGATATTGGCAGGAACTGGAACATACTGTCGTATACGCCGATCCAGAGCATCCCAAACATGCTCAATGGGTGACATGTCCGGTGAGTATGCTGGCCATGCAAGAACTGGGATGTTTTCAGCTTCCAGGAATTGTGTACAGATCCTTGATAATCATCTCATGTTGCAGCATGATAATGCATGGGGCCTTGCATTATCATGCTGCAACATGAGGTGATGGTCGTGGATGAATGGCACAACAATGGGCCTCAGGGTCTCATCGCGGTATCTCTGTGCATTCAAAATGCCATCAATAAAATGCACCTGTGTTTGTTGTCCATAGCATACGCCTGCCCATACCATAACCCCACCTCCACCATGGGCCACAATATTGACATCAGCAAACCACTCATCCACACAATGCCATACACGCTGTCTGCCATCTGCCCTGTACAGTGAAAACTGGGATTTATCCATTAAGGTAACACCTCTCCAAAGTGCCAGATGCCATAGAATGTGAGCATTTGCCCACTCAAGTCAGTTACGATGACGAACTGCAGTCAGGTCGAGACCCCGATGGACGGCGAGCATGCAGATGAGCTTCCCTGAGATGGTTTCTGACATTTTGTGCAGAAATTCTTTGGTTATGCAAACCGATTGTTGCAGCAGCTGTCCGGGTGGCTGGTCTCAGACGATCTTGGAGGTGAATATGTTGAATGTGGAGATCCTGGGCTGGTGTGGTTACATGTGGTCTGCGGTTGTGAGGCCGGTTGGATGTACTGCCAAATTCTCTGAAACACCTTTGGAGACAACTTATGGTAGACAAATGAACATTTAATTCAAGGGCAACAGCTCTGGTGCACATTCCTGCAGTCAGCATGCAAATTGCACGCTCCCTCAAAACTTGCAACATCTGCGGCATTGTGCTATGTGATAAAACTGCACATTTTACTGCAGAGTGATCTTTTATTGTGGCCAGCCTACGGCACACCTGTGCAATAATTATGCTGTCTAATCAGCATCTTGATATGCCACACCTGTGAGGTGGATGGATTATCTCGGCAAAGGAGAAGTGCTCACTAATGCCTCGTACACACGGGACGACGATCGTGTTCAACACGTCGTACTCACGACCGTTGCATGCAGAATTGACCGTCTGTGGCGGTGCTTTCAACAGTTGAACGTACGACGGTCGTTCGTGGGAGTTGTATGTGCAGACTAGAAAACTTGGTCGTGTCAACAAGCTCGCATACGACTGTTGAGTCGTGTGTAGAGCAGCTGTGTTCAACAAAGTTGTATTGTGCTAAACACGCATGCGCCAAGTCCACTTTCAACTAACATGAAATTAGAAAGGAGCCCAAAAGGTTACGCTACTTCCTCATTATACGCTCGTTCGCGTCATCACGTTCGGCCGGCCGCAAGTTGTAGGTACGACCGTCGTGTGCATGTCAGTAGGCTACATACGACCGTCAACGTACGATTCAACACGGTCGTAAGCACGATCGTCGTCCCGTGTGTACGAGGCTTAACACAGCTCATTATAAATAGGGGCAAACACAAAAGTGTTTATAGACAAAAGTGTTTGATACGGGAGCTAGTAGGATGGGTTTCCCCATCTCATAATCATTCTGACAACCAGTCACCGTGATCATGTGTCCACCACTAGGCTACATTCACAGACAAACACTTAGGGGTTGATTTACTAAAGGCAAAAAGACTGTGCACATTGCAAAGAGCAGTTACTCCAGAGCTTAGTAAATGAGCAGAAGCTCTTCTGACATTCATCATCCAATAATGTGCAAGCAAAAATGGTGTTTTACCTTATTTTCCTTGCACACGATTGGGTATTATTTGCACCTCATTTACTAAGCTCTGGAGCAACTGCACTTGCAAAGTGCACAGTCTATTTGCCTTTAGTAAATCAACCCCGTGTTCTCCATTCACACAACGCAATGCTTTTTTCTCACTTGACGTTTGTCACAGGACAACATAGGGCAGCTCAATTACTTGAATGGGATGCCCTACATGTAACAAATGTGCCAAAGTAGCTCTTGCACTTTTTTTTGGGATGTGAGCTTTGTGCGTCTTTGTAATGCACGTTTTGGTGCATTTTGATGCTGTCTCTTAGATGAATTTGGGGTGTCATTAGTAAACAATGGTACCAAAAGCATTTCCAGGAACATACGCAGAAATACAAATTCACACTATGCAAAAGTGTGATTGCGGTTTGAAGGTGCTTGTTGTTCTAGTATCTTTAAGCGTGACAGGAGGCTGTTCAATAATCTGCAAACAACATGCTCCATGATATTGAGAGAGGATGGGCAGCTTTGTGTTTTATTACAACAATTATGCTACGTTTTAACTTTGCTTTTCAGTCTGCTGTATCCACATTTGTAGCAAAGGTCTCAGCAAATCTCAGAAAATACATAAGCAGAATGAGAGATCTGCATTTCAAAATAAAGTCTTTGGTAAACCTTTAGGGCTCATTCGCACAGCAGCCACACACGAACTGTAAACTGTATGTTATCGTGTGCTTTACCACAGCCTGCACCAATATCCAAAGAATGTGTTTGTGCAATGCAGTGCCACTCATTGTAAATGGCACTCCAAAAAAAAATGAATAATATAATTTGCAAATGGAACTGCATTGCAGTGCAGCAGAATGCAGTACTGTGTGCTGCCAAAAAATAGTTTCTTTTCCAAAGGGGGTCATTATAAGGAAACATGTGATCCTACCAAGTCATGGCTTCCTAAAAGTTCCAATTTTTTCCCCCTCCCCCTTTTCAATACGTCATTAGGGATGGACACACGTATTGTGGAAAACTCTTTTATTGGCATCATTTATCAGGTCTGCCCTTAATGGTCTCCATTAGACCCCTCCCTCCTATTATCATATTAATCTCTCTAATAATTCATTATGGCTATTCTACCCTGACCATTCTTAGTCTTATGCAATTTTCAAGCCCTGTGTCCCTGTCCAATGGTGCTTGGCTGTGGACCGCTGGGTGCTCACATGCATCGGTTCGGGAGTTGCGACACACACCGGGGCTGGCCCTGCCCCCTGACCTGTGGATGGGGCGGGGTCCACCTTGCTGTGCGTCAACATCACGCCACCCGGTTTGACGCATGACGTCCTTGTGAGGCTGTGTGTCGGCTGGGTACACACACTCGCGGGCGCTGATGAGGGGTGGTGGCGGTCCTCCGGCTCCATCGGGTGGTGCAGTGTCTCCCTTCGCTCCCTTGCTCCTGCCTGCGTGCGTGATGTTGGTGGGGGAGGGGTGCCGGCGCCTATATTGGGCTTTGTTCGGTGTGGCATTCGGCATCTCCTCTTCACTGGTCACACATTTCTACTGCCTCTGCACATGCTCCAAACACGACGATCAATACAGGTATTTTACCAGCATCACCACCTTGGCACGTATATCATCTTTTCCCTTACCAGCTCTTCCTTGTTCTCACCTCTCCTTTCTTTCCTCCACCTCATCACTACCCATCTCACATGCCCCTCTCATATCACATAATCTTTTCCAACTTGGTATGTTTTCCATCAATCACCTTTTTCAACTCTACACCTATTACTATTCACTAGGTACATATTGGAGATGCCTGTGTTCACTCTGGATGCTGCCTGGTGTGGTGGCCGCTGCCATTTCCCCCGCCTCAGCTCCCGTGCCCAATGTCCCTGGGCTCCATGCCTCCCCCACCATGCCCTGTCGTCATGTGGTCACAGTAAGTTGGTTAACGGTTGGGGGACACTTTTACCATATTTGGGTCCCCCCCATTACCCTTTATCAATAGGTAATGTCTATCCACTTCATTCTAGAAATTGACGTGCCCGCTCCTGATGAGTGACACAATGGTCACAAAACGCGTTGAGCTACCAACGGCCCCCACCTTTACACAGACCAATCATTTGTACCTATAAACCCTATTCTGTTGGGGGTTTCTAAGTCTTGGACCATGCAGAATCAATTAAGTTTGGTTATGAATTTAATTCTGATGCACATGATGGATGGAGAAGTTTGCAATGCATTATTGTATCTATTGATTATTTGATTGTATATTCAATTTACTATTGATTCATTCTTTGAATTTACCTTTTGTACCATATTGCCAATATGTATCTTTAAATAAACAATTTTGTACCAACAACTAACATCCATCCATTACTGTACTCCCAATACGTGTGTCATTTAAAGTCCTATTATCCTTCTTTTTGTTTACTTTACTCATTATAAGGTATGTTGAACAGCTTCATGCTGCAAGGTGTCTGTATTGTATGCGTGATACCTGATAATTAGATTTACATGAAGTGCCCTCTCTAAATGCAAAGGGTGGATTTACTAAAGGCAAATATAATGTGCACTTTGCAAAGTGCAGTTGTTCCAGAGCTTAAGCTCTGAAGAGTAGACGCTCTGATGACTTCCATGATCCAATCACGTGCAAGCAAAAATGCAGATTTTTTAAAATTTTCCTTGCACGTGATTGGGTATTCTTTATCAAAGTGATGATTTACCTCATTTACTAAGTTCTGGAGCAACTGGACTTGCAGAGTGCAACTGCGCATTGTGAAGTGAACAGGCTATTTGAGTTTAGTAAGTCAACCCCAAAGTGCATACCGTTGTTTCTGGGTCCAATAATGGAAGCAATGTGGTATTCCCAACCTTAAAGTGGTGACGGTATTCCCGAGTGTGGCTCGGGGTGAGTTTTCACTGCAAACAGCAGTAACCCTGAGCCACACTCTGGATTGCATCGCTGGATCCAAGGCTAGATTACTTACCTTGTCCCCTGGATCCAGCGATGTCCCCCCTCAGTGTCTGCAGGCTGTGTCCTCCGCCAGATGCCTGTGTGATGCCGGGCTCTGTTCCCTGTGAGCGTCACGTTGCACGGGAGCGGAGCCTGGTGGGAAATTCAAAAAGTGAAACACACAGTAAACATACAGTACACTGTGATCTGTAAGATTACATTACTGTATCAAATCATTTCACATCATTTTGGTCCCTAGGGCTTTGTCCAGTGCCCTGCATGAACTTTTATATTATATATGTCATTCTTTCTGCCTAGAAACTTGAGAACGTCCATGGCATAAAAAAGCGTCTCTTTACGTCAAAATCATTTTTTGATCAGCTAGAAAACAGCGATAGTAAATAAGAATCATTTGAGAATTGAGTGATACTGATTTTTGGGGGAATTTATCATCAGACACTGAAAGTGACGACAACGACAATTCTGCAACTGAGCAAATTCCAGTGTTTTTGACTAGATTACCTTATTGAATACATTTTATTATTATTGTTATATTATTATTTTTGATAATTATTTATAGTTATTTATTATATATATATTTTTTTCATATATATTATAATTTACGATTTTGTTATTTCAAACTTTATCATACCCAGGATGTCTACTAGACTCTTGTCCTAAGTGAGTTATTCCTAAGAATTACAGACCTACAAAATAAAACGCCAAATTTCCATGCAAAAAAATGTATTGCTTTGAGACGCAAAAATATGACATAATCATACCGTCGGTAGGTTAAGCCACTCTGACCTCATTATGCTATCTGCTCTGTCTCCTAATCCTTTGTGCCCCAGTGTGTGAGATTTATAAAAAAAATACTGATTATACCATATTTCAGAGCGCCTATCGGTGTGACCGGCTGGCTCTCTAGTCTCCCCGCTGATGTCAGCCGAGAGGGGAGGAGGAGAGAAGGAGAGAGCCGGCTGGTCACATGAGCGCCAAGCGGCGCTCTGAAATATGGTATAATCTGTATTTTTTTTATAAATCAAACACACTGGGGCACACAGGATTAGGGGACAGAGACGATAGTATGAAAATGTAAATGTTGTTTTAGCCACGGGGGGAGGGGGTGGGTAGGCATTGTCACTAGCTGACAGGTATGGAGGGGAGGGGTAGAGAGCAGAGAGGAGAGCAGACAGAAGACAGCGGATTACGGAGACACGTAAACTGACCATGGTTTCAGGGCTAGCAGCCATAATAAACCGAGGTCAGTTTACAGGGGGGAGGGGAGAACCAGGCAGGATCAGCCAGCTTTTTAGGTGATACAGGGGGGCCACATTACACAGCACTGTGCTGTATAACATGCTTTAAGGGAACAGGATACAATTTTTTTTTTTTGTAGGGTAACAAACACTTTAACCTAAAATAAAGGCCTATCCACATCAAAAAAGTATACCGCTTTACCCCCAAACTAAATGAAAGTCCTAAAATAATACTCCCTGAAACAAAAGTCCACTTTTCTATTTAAATGGAAGCTTTGCAGACAAAGAAATATTTGCTATGGACAGGACAGCAACTAAAAGTGACAACTTACCTCAAATCCCCCCAATAACAGAAATAAAAAAGGCAGCAAAATGATTAATTGTGCAAATAGCTGGTAATCAGAATTAAAGTACAGTCCTAATGGACCCCGATATCTCACTATGTAGATTGTGATCTCTTTATCCTTTCCCTATAGCAGCTTTTAATACAATGACATCTTTCAACTGTAATCTAGTCATATGTATGCGTGAGATGATTTTTTTCTTTCTTTTTGGAAGGATGGAAGAATATATTAGGTGTGAATACAAATTTTATGGAGGCAGTGCACAATAGTTAAAAAATGTACACAAGGAAAAAATGTTTAAAAACGTGTAAGCATTTCTAATATATATAAATAAAGGGATTTTATTATAACTTACCATAAAATCCTTTTCTCTGAGTTCACTGACAGACGCAGCCTTCTTATGACACGTGGGGTTATGCTCATATTACTAGGAGTAGACTAGGCAAAAATAAAACAAAAGCATAGGTTGGCCCCTCCCAGGGGACCGCCCTCACCTTAGCATATAATCCCCCTGCTCTGCATAGCACATCAGTTCGTAACAAGCCGTACAAACTCAACACAGAGGGGTGGGTGCTGCGTCTGTCAGTGAACTCAGAGAAAAGGATTTTACAGTAAGTTATAATAAAATCCCTTTTACTCTTCCGTTCACTGACAGACGCAGCCTTCTTATGACATGTGGGGACGTCCCAAAGCTGTGCCAATCAAGAGGGGTGGGCAAACTATAACAACTGTACCCAACAGAAAAAGCCCTCTCAGGCGGCGCTATTCGCGCCTATACTGCCGCTTGTAATACTTTGCGGCCAAAGGCAGCATCCAAATATGCTGAAACATCAATTTTGTAAAACTTAGTAAACGTGTGCACTGCGGCCCAAGTAGCCGCTTTGGACACCTGAGACACCGAGGTCTGGTGTCTAAACGCCCAGGAAGTACTAACTGCCCTGGTGGAATGAGCCATGACTGGAAATGGGGGAACCTTGCCCCAAATCTCATATGCATGAGTCACGGTCTTCCTTATCCAACGAGAAATGGTAGCTGACGAGGTCGCCATGCCTTTGCGCAACCCTTCCGTCAGCACTAATAAAGAATCAGACTTTAGAAAAGAAACTGTAAAAAACAAATACACCCACAAAGCCCTCACCACATCCAAAGAATGCAGTTCAACTTCTTTTTGATGCGACGGGTGCGGGCACAATAAGGGAAGAACAATGTCCTCATTTAAATGAAAAGAAGAAACCACCTTCGGAAGAAACGAAGGGGAAGGTCGCAAAACCGCCTTGTCTTTATGAAGGACCAAGTAAGGTGACTTGCAGGATAATGCTGCCAACTCGGACACCCGCCTAGCGGATGTGACAGCCACCAGAAAAGCCACTTTCTGCGACAACAGTTGCAAGGACCACCGACAGTGTAGGCGATCCGCCCACAGGCTCAACCGTCGTAATAGGACGTTCAGTGGAATGAACCAGGAAGTATTTCTGTTCCGCCAAAACGCTGGAAGGGGAAGCAAAGAAGGCTTCCACCAAAGAAGAAAAGTAAATTTACTCCTGTAACAAGAAGGGAATAACACGGGCGTGGGCAGCGTAGTTTTTCTTCAACTTGACGTAAGAAACCTACACCACTCCCGAAACACCCACATAAACAAAAAATGTCAAAGAAAAGATTTCAGACTAAGAAATAATCACGACTGCCTTCCCAACGCGTTTCCGTACCGCTGGAGCAGTCG
>BLSH010333413.1:162515-179638 GCA_018402905.1 Glandirana rugosa | reverse complement strand
GACATTTTAACTTAGGGGTGTGCTCACTTTTGTTGCCAGCAGTTTAGACATTAATGGCTGTGTGTTGAGTAGTTTTGAGGGGACAGCACATTTACACTGTTATACAAGCTGCACACTCACTACTTTATGTTGTAGCAAAGTGTCATTTCTTCAGTGTTGTCACATGAAAAGATATAATATATATATATATATATATATATATATATATATATATATACACTGTATATACACATTTTTATCTTGTATTATGTTTTTGAAAAATGCAAGTTTTGCACCTAATATCAAAGCACATCAAACATATGCAAAGGGGAAAGGACATAGATTTATTGTTCATTTCTGTTTCATATTCTTTATGTTAATGGATCTTTGTTATGCAGTACTCTGGGTGAAATAAGAATATTGGTTAGTCATTAATATCCTCACTTAACCTTCTCATGCAGAAGTTAATAACTAAAGTTGACTTTCTTTCCAGCTCATTCAAAAGGAGTGCCATTTATTAGAATCTGGCTCAGATTTTAATTCCACAAAAGTTTTATTCAGAAAATTGCAAGCATGAACAATAACAATAGAATAGTCATACATAACAGTGGGTTGCAGTGGTAAATAATATTAGTGCCATTACAGACAAAGGAAACAATTGCATCAGAACATATTGGTACATACATTTACAAATAGGTTGGATTTCATGACAGCAAAAATTTGGCAACGGGAATGTCTGTTATAAAATAACGGTATAGGAGTTATTGGTTAATGATGGTCAGGGCGATTGCAGTCAGAATTAACTTGTGGTTGGATATTTGTGATGTGTTAGAGAGATAGGCACTTAGATAGCTGTTGGTTGTGGGTGAGGGAAGGGGTTGGGGAGGTCTTGTAGAAGGGGGGGGGGGAGGCGGGAAAGGATAGGGAGGGCATGGGAGATGGAGAGTGGTGGGTGGGGTGGTAGGAGAGAATTTTTCCCACTGGGGTCAAGGGCAAGCAATTTGGTAGCATAGGTAATTCAGTAGGAAGGGGATCGTCAGCCTCTGGAGGGAAGAAGAAAGCTCCCATTAGTCATGTTCAAAGAGTTTGGCAAATGGCGCAATATTTCTCTGAGCTCTGGAAGTTGATCCAGCACGTTCATGTTTTATGGTGTTTGTTTAGGTTGTCTGAAAATATTGCTATTAATTCCTCCATTTCCATGACTTTATTTAGTCTAATGAACCAAGTCTTAAGCGAGGGAGTAGTCCTCTGCCTCCAGAGAACCGGGATACACATTCTAGCTGAGTTTATTACGTGCATAACCAATGATTTGCGATATAAGTGTTTCATAGTTTCGGAGTAGTGTAGGATGTATTGGTGATGGGAGAAGTCTATTGGGTATGTAGAGACTTGTTTTATTATGCCATGAACCTGTTCCCAGTACACTTTAATAATTGGGCAATCCCACCAGATGTGTTTCAACGAGCCCCCCGGGCTCCCACATCTCCAGCATTCGTCAGGACATTGGGGGTAGATTTTGTGAAGTAGGGCGGGCGTCCTATACCAATGGGTTAGCAACTTATAATTATGTTCCTGTGTGGAAACATTCCGGGAGCCTTTGTGTGCCGTGAGTCAAATTGTTTCCCATTCCTCGTCAGGGAATAAATTAGGGTAGTCTGTTCCCCAGGTTTTCATGATGGGGCTAGGTGGTCTGGTGGTTGGGAGCGTGTAGGTTTGCAATGAGATGTCTTTGAGGTTGGGATTCACAAAGTCTCTCAAAAGTGGTCAGGGGTTTAAGATGGTTCTTCTCCTTTGAACAAGTGAGAAAGAGTTGTATTTGTAGGTAAGACCAAGTAGGTATTGACTCTATAATTTTGGATTCGGTTAAATCTGCCTTGGTTCGAAAGACACCGTGGGTGAAAAAATTATGTGCTCTTGGACGGTAGTTGGGTGGGAATTTGGCAGTAGCATCTGAACAGCCCAGAGGGAAATTTGGATGTTTTGGATGGGGGTCATAGGGCCCGGGAGGGATGCTATTGAGGTGAATTTTAAGAGTTCCCGGAGACACTGGATAGGGGGGGGGGGGTAATTAAAGGAAAATTTTTGTTCTTTATTTCCTTATTTTGCTTTGGGAGCCGGATTATGTGCTGAATAGTGTGGTTTAGGACTGACTGTTCAAGGAGTAACCAATCCTTGACATTGTCGTGTATGTGCCAATCTATCACTCTCGCCAACAGTATTGCTTTGTGGTATCTTTGAAAGTCTGGTAGGCCAATGCCGCCCCTATGCTTGGGGGCAGAGAGTCTGGCTAGACTTATTCGGGGTGGGTGCCTCTTCCATATGAATGTGCTGATTTGGGACCTGATGGAGTAGAAGAAAGATTTGGGGAGGGCCATGGGTATTGCCTGTGCAATGTACAAGAATCTGGGAAGGGATGTCATTTTGATGGTGGCTGCATGCCCAAACCAGGAGAGTTTCAGCTTCTCCCAGGTGCTGAGATCCTTTGATAATTCCTGAAGGAAGGGGAGGAAGTTCAATGTATATAGTGCAGCTGTTGTGGCAGGGAGTTGTATGCCCAGGTATGGGATCGCGTCTAACTTCCAGGTAAAGGGGAATGAGTCACGGCACCTGCTCACAGTGTTTTTGGACAAGGAAATATTAAGACCGTATGATTTGTTAATGTTAATTTTGAAGTTGGATATTGATCCAAATCGGAGGTTGGGAATGGTAATATCTGGTTTTGTAAGAAAGAGAAGGATGTCATCAGCGAAGGCCGCTACCTTATAGGTGCGGTCTCCGATTGCGACTCCCGTGATATCTGGGTGGGCTTGAAGGTGAGTGAGAAAAGGTTCCATAGTGAGAATGAAGACTAATGGGGAGAGTGGGAATCCCTGTCTGGTTCCATTCCGGATAGGGAAGGCGTCCGATAGGTGTCCGTTTATCTTGACCCTGGCTTGTGGATTCGAGTAGAGACTCAGGATGCTATTTTGCATAAAGGGTCCTAGTCCCATTGAGGAGAGGACCGCTGCCATGCCAAGTCCGTTTGGGTAAGGAGGAGATAGTCAGTGCGTGAGTATTTGTTGTGGGAGCGGGAATAGTAGGTGTAGTCCTTGGTGTCGGGGTTGAGAGTTCTCCAGGTGTTGTGGAGGGACAGTAGGTGCATTTGGTTTTTAATTTGGCGTAAGGCACAGTATGGTAGAGAGGAAGATTCAGATGAGGAGTCAAGGTTGGGGCAGAGAGGGACATTGACATCACCCCCCAGTATAATCATTCCTTCGTGAAACGAAAGAGTCTTTCTACAACTTTCCTGACAAAGGGGACTTGGTGTTTATTTGGGGCATAGATATTGAGAACGTCACTGGCTTATTATAGATGTGGCCTTTGACAAATAAGTAGCGGCCTTCCGGGTCAGCTAGATGTGTTGTGAGCTGGAATGGAAGGTTTTTGGCAATAAGGATGGCTATTCCTTTTGTTTTATTGGGGAGGAGGCATGAAAAGTGTGCGGCTACCTTTCATTCTGGAATTTGGGAATGTTCAGTGCTTTGAAATGAGTCTCCTGTATAAAAACTACCTGGGCCTTGAGTTTAGATGCTTCCCTGAGGACAGCAGATCTTTTTTAAGGGGTATTGAGGCCCCTGACATTTAGGGACATTATCTTCAGTGTACATTGGGCTTTCATCTTGTTGTGGGGGGGTTGTGGTGGGGATTCATAGATTGGAAGGGAGCGTGTGGGGAGAGAGGAAAGGGGCAGGGATGGGTCAAGGGGGAGGAGAGTTAGAAGGGTTGGGATGGGTGTATGGGGTGTAAGGATCACGTGGGCAACTGAGTTATCGGCACTCCGAACCACAGTGTGGGATCCCTAAAGGGTACCGGCCAGGTGGAACCTGGCTGATGTGGGGGGATTGTGGAATAGATTGGTGGGCAGAATCGAGAAATAATTGGCCAGCGGGGAGAGTACCATGGGAATTGGTGGTCTTGGTGAGGGTCCAGTTCTTATATAAGTTTGTTACGTTATGTGGAGGGGGAAGGGTTATTATGATGCTCAGGTGTGGGGGGATCAAATTCAGGCAAAAGGTGTGCGTGTGGGTCACACCCACGGAGTGTGGAGACACAGGGTCTTATCCACTCCGGGCAGCTGCACCAGCTGTGGACAGGTTTGTATATGGCGGTAAGTGAATGGACTTTGAGTTTCACCTCTGCAAATTACAAACAATAAACAGATAGTTCAAGGCTTGATACTAAGGATCTTTAGATCTGCCTAACTTGCAAACTGACACCATAGTGGGTAGTCAAATATATGTTTTTCTGTAAGCGCCGTGGTGCTGGATTGCCGACCCGGAACACCGTCAGCAATAACAGCGACATAGGGGCCAACAGAACAGCAGCACAGCACACCAACAAAAAAATAAAATCACAACATCAACAACAAAAACAAAACCAAAACCATAACTAAGACCATGGGAGCCCAAGCTATTGATAGCGAACCCGGGGGCAGCCTATAGGGAGGCCCCGGGGTTGTCTGAGCTAGGAGCTTGGGATGTCCCCTCCTTTTAATCTTACTTCAGAGTCTTTGTTCCGACAGGAGCCGACCAACGGGGGATCCAGGGTGGGCGGCAGGAGGAGGGGGGAGAAAGACGAAGGCTTAGGCTCCCCCCCCCCCATGATTAGGCAGTAGAGCTCAGGATAGAGTAGCAGGTTAACTACTTCAGCCCCGGAAGGATTTTACACTTTAGAACCAGAGCCCTTTTTGCGATTCGTCGCTGCGTCGCTTTAACTGACAATTGCGCGGTCGTGCGACGTTGTACCAAAACGAAATTTGTGTCCTTTCTTTCCCACAAATAGAGCTTTCTCTTGGTGGTATTTGATCACCGCTGTGTCATTTCTGATCGCCGCTATAAACAAAAGAAGAGCGACAATTTTGTAAAAAAAAAAAACTAATTTCTTACTTTTTGCTAAAATACAAATCCAAAAAAAAATATAAAAAAACATTTTTTTCAATGGTTTTGGCCGATTTTATATTCTTCCTCATATTTGTGATTAAAAAAATCGCTATCATCGTTTATTGATTGGTTTGCGCAAAAGTTGCCGCGTTTACGGATGATGAGAATTCATTTTTGGGGTTTTTATTTATTTTTATTTTTTTTACAAGTAATGGCGGCGATCTGTGATTTTTAGCGGTACTGCGATATTGGGACGGACATGTCGGACCATTTTGACACTTTTTTTGGACCATTGGCATTTATAGAGCGATCAGTGCTATAAAAATGCACGGATTACTGTGTAAATGACATTGGCAGTGAAGGGGTTAACCTGCAGGGGGCGCTCTAAGGGTTAACTGTGTTCCCTGGGCGTGTTCTTACTGTATGGGGGCTGCCCTAGCAGGGGAAGGGGAGCGATCACAGCTTCCATATAGAGGAAGGCTGTAATCACAGCCCTTCCCCATCTCACAGAACGGAGATCCGTGTTTACATTCACGGACTTCCGTTCTTTCACTCCAGGGGGGCATCGCGGGTAGCCGGCGGAGATCTAGTCCACCGCACCCGCTCCCTGCCCCCCCTGGACACAGTGAGCGCGCAAGCGCACCTCCGGCGGCGCGCGTTCACAGTGCTCGATCTCGCAGCCGCCGTCGTACGACGGCATTTTGCGATATCGCACCACCTTGTCGCCGTCAACCTGCAGTTGGCGGTCGGCAAGTGGTTAAGGTGTTTATGGGTGGGTTATAATCCCAAAAGCGTGCAATGGGACTGCCAATCACTGGATATGGGGGGAATCATCCACCCCCGCCCGCGCGGCCACCTATGCCTGCCCAAATAAGCTATTCTTCAGCCTGTCTGAAGATCTAGTCCATAGGGGAAATGGGAGCCGTTAACCTTAGGCTATCCCCTGGGGGTAGCAGTGGGGGTATCTGACCTGTCTCCCTTTCTCTCCGTGGCAATGTCCAATGTCCAGAAGTGGGGATCTGTGGAGGGCGGTCTCTGCAGATTGGAAGCATGGTTGGAAAGAGAGGGCCCATTGACAAGTAGGAGGATCCGAGTTTACCCAGTCTTATCTGCCATTGCCAGGGGGTGATCTGGTGGGTGACAGTTTGAGAATACAAAGGGGTAAACGCGGTTGAAGGGGTATGCTGTTGAGCCGGGGAGGCTGCTTGTCCATGATCTCCCTTAGGGGTAGGGCAACAGTATCATCAGGGGGAACGATGAGTAATGGGTAGGGCGACAGTTAGTTCCATAGCCCTCAGAGTGTATGGCTTTGGGGTAAAGTCGGGAGGTTAGGGTCGTATCACCGTTCTGCGGCAGGTGGCTGAAGAGGGAGTATCACATTATAGTTGTGAGGGGCAGAAGTTGTTTTGGCTCCCATGGAATCGAAAAGGGTTGCAACAGGCATAAGGGACACAGCATTAAATTAAGGCGCTATGGGTGTCAGAGATCAGATGAACAGCAAGAAAAGTCTAACGTTAACTGCAGTAGTCATTTGAGAATACGTTACCCATTCACTTAGTTATGTTAGTGTAGGTAGGTGTTCGGGTTCCAAGCCTCCTACTCTGCATCAGGTTCACGGTCAGGGTCTCCCTGGTGTTCCTCTGGAACTAGTGCAGCTTGGTCCTGTCTTCTGCAACGGGATGGAGTAACGCTTGGTCTTCTCCGTGGTGTGTGTAGGTCAGCATCCTGAGGAAGACGCTCTGCCCATAGTGCTGAGATTGTGAACTCCCGATACCAGTCAGGGACCAGAATAGGTCTCATGCTTACGTGTTCGAAGAAGTGAGGAAGACCGGCCGGGGTCTGCAGAACAAACGTGCATCCGTGTATGGTAATAGAAAGACCGAAGGGAAAACGCCACTTGTAAACAATGTGCCTTTCTCTGAGTGCTGTCAGGATGGGGCGTAGGGCCCTTCTGTGATTCAATGTTATTTGGGATAAGTCCTGGAAAATTTTGATCTCCGCTACGTTCAATGTGATTTCCTGTTGTTCGTAAGCTCGGATAGCTACCTCTTCTTTCAATTTGTAGTCCATGAAGCAACAGATGATATCCCTCGGTGGGTCCCCCTATCTACCCCTGGGTCGCAGGGCTCTGTGCGCCCACTCGAATTCCACTGGAGCATCTTAGGGCCTCTCCAGGATGTTTTTAACTAGAGATTATAGGGCGAGAGGGATCTGGTTGTGTTCAATGCTTTCAGGGACTCCACGGATGCGGAGGTTCCTCCTGCGGCCCCTGTTATTGAGGTCCTCAAGTTTCCTCTGCATGTCTATGAGGTGCAAATGGTATCGGGCACCGTGTTGTTGGAGTTTCTGAATGTCGGCATCATGATGGCCAGCCGCTCTTTCCACCTCCTCTAGTCTGTCGTTTACTCCTCTTAGCTCATCCTTAAGGTTGGATACCGCATCCGACAGTGCTCCCTTGATATCCGATGCAAGGGATTGGAGATCTATGACCTTGGGCATCTGGTTAATGAGAGTGAGCAGTGTTTCTTGGTCGGCAGATTGTTTGTTCTTCTGGGTTCCCTCTGATTGTCTGCGTGTCATGGCGGACGGAGATGACGGGGGTTTGGTGTGCAATAGTTCAGAAAGGTTTCAGCCTGGTTGAGAGTAAGGGGTATTGGAGAAGGGCAGCTGGTGTCCAAATGTGCCATCACTATGTCGGTGGTCTCTTTATAGCTGTTGCTGTTCTCCCCGCTGTGCCAGAGTCCTTAGTTTATGCTAGCATTTTTCCCTTGTGGCAGACCAGGTATAAACTGACCCAGGCCCCAGATCCAGGGCGCTGCTGCACAGAATGGCGGTCGCTCCAGGCCCAATGTGATCTCGGCCCAGTCTATGATTTGTAAGGGTCTCAGTGTCTGGGTCGACTGGCCTTGGGGTCCGGGGTGGTTTCGGGTCCCCAGTGATGTGTTTCAGGGCCTAGAGTGAGTGGATGGGGGCCAGATGGCTGTGTTGGATGTTGCGGCCTAGTCGTGGGTGAAGCCGCGGCCTAAATTTGGTGGACCGTGCGGAGCGGTGGTGATTTTTGGCCTGTCGGGGGGGGTGAGGGGTCTCCAGTGCTGTGTCCCAGGGCTAGGAGCGGCAGATAGAGGCTGGATGGCCGCGCTGGATGATGCGGCCTAGGCACAGATAAAGCCGCGACATAAATTTTTGGGAGCCGCGGAGGTCCGTGTGGAGTGGCGGGAATATTTAGCCCAATCTATCAGGGAGGATGAGGGGAGACACCCTGGGTATCTGGATGGGCTCACCAAGCCTTGTGGAGGATGAATGCCAGTGGATTATAGTCGATTATAGTCGAGAGCTCTGGAGCTCTCCAGAAACACGTCCGCCATCTTCGGCTATCTGTTTTTAAGCTCCTTGCTCAGATTTTAATGAATAAGACTCCATTTCATTTTCTAAAGCATTGTGTACCAAAGACAATTGCCATGCCTTCTTTTTTTATTGCACCACAGTGATGTTGATCTGCTCCAGCTCCTTTCAGCCGCAGTTCACATGCACTTACTGCAGCATTTGCTGCACATAAGTAATCTTGAACAGCTTTCATGCCTTCACATGGTGTGTATGTCAACCTAGCCGCTTGTAGTCTCTGTCAGAGTGCACTAACTGGGATACAGCTGTTGCCATATACCAAAAACCTTCATGGCAGAATTACCAGGTATTCTTTTATTTGTTAATGCAATTTCCAGCCTGCATGTGATCACTATATCATAGCTAGCATAGTAAACAAACAAGTCAGGAAACACTCTAATTTGTTCCCCCGTCATTGGCGGGGACCTGAGCTGTTCTTTGGAGATGGTGATAGGAGGGATAGGGATGTGTAACTGGGAACCTTGTCACCCATGGTCCATGGAGGAGGTACCATGTTTTAGTGGGGAGCAGGAGATGAAACATCTGTGGGAATGCTCTTGGGCTGAGGTTGGAGGTCTTGCAGAATTAATTTTAGTTTGTCTGGGGTGCAGCAGGTAAAGTGTTTCCATTGGTGCCAGTGAAGTGAAGGGCAAAGGGGAAGCCCCATCTGTATTCTACCTGGTGTTGCATCAGGAGTTGGATATGAGGTTTCTGAGCTGTCAATGACAGCCACTTGTGGTAGATAGCACCTGCACAAAGGGTTTTATTTACTAAAGGCAAATTGACTGTGCACTTTGCAAAGTGCAGTTGCACTCTGCGAGAGCAGTTTCTCCTGAACTTAGTAAATGAGCAGAAGTTCTGCTGACCTCCATCATCCAATCATGTTCAAGCAAAAATGCTGTTTATTTATTCTCTTTGCAAGTGTAGCGCCCTCTACCACAGGTAGGTGCCTAGAGATAGATTTTTGTTGAGAGTAGGTAAAATTTAGGCAGGCCTGGCTGGGAGTCAGGCCTGATTGTTTTGATTCTGGACAGGGGAGTGGCCCAGTGAGGACTGGAGACTGCAGGAAGCAACACCCCTTTGTTACCCATCCCTTCTTCATAAAGTTCTAGCAAGGGGGTTGGGAAGAGGAAGTGAGGTTTTCTGATGTATGTTAAGGAGCCCTGACCAATCTCCAACATGGATTGGCAGGGGGCAGGCCCCCTTAAATACTGTGGTCGGACTTCCGGTTCCGGCGCCACATGGAGTAGCTGTGCTCTCAGCTAGCTCCCTTTCTGCCCTCAGATTCTGCCTGAAAAACCGGCCGATTTTGTCCTTTGCACCCTTCACCTCCCTCAACGACCTCTTCTGCTCATCAGATGGACCGATTCGTGGAAAAAGGAGCAGCCAGATCGCTCCCGGCACGTCGGCTCGAAATCGAGGCCCCGGCTCCGGCCTGCTCAGCCGCGGCTTCGGGCAACACACATCCGATCGTTCAAGCGATCGTCCAACCGCCCGTTCTGAGCCCGAGCGACCAGAATCACCACAAACACAGTGGACCTGACAATACTGCCCAAGGAGACCCCGACATGGACACCAGCGCTCCATCTCAACACACACCCCAGGGCTCCAAGGACTCTGACACCGAACGTATAGCACGTGCAGTGGCGACCCTTCTCACCCCAACGATCGAACAATCTGTTCAGAGAGCCATCCAAGCCAGCATGGCACTTATTCACAAAGACCTGAAAGAACATTCTGTTAGGCTCAATGAAGCAGACCACCGCATATCAAACCTGGAAGACGAACTCTACCAAATGCAGGGTCTCGAACAGTCTCAAGAGAAAACCAACCAGTTTATACTCCAAAAACTGGACGACCTTGAAAATAGGTCAAGAAGGAACAACCTGCGATTCGTGGGCATTCCAGAGTCCCTTCCAGCACACAACCTTGCCGAATTCTGTGCCAATCGGATTCCCGAGGCCTTGGGCCTTTCCTCTCCTGCTCTGGTCGAACGTGCTCACCGTCTTGGACCACTGAGAAACGACCACACCACCCCTCGCCCTATCATAGCAAGACACCTTAACTACTCGGATAAAGCCAACATCTTACAGAAATTCAGACAAAACAGATCACTCCAAGTCGACGGCGTAAAAATTCTCGTCTTCGCTGATTACTCGGTGGAGGTCTCCAAGAAGAGAAAGGCCTTCCAGAGCGTGTGTGCACAATTGTTCCAAAAGAACATCAAATTTACATTAGCCTTTCCTGCAACGCTACGACTTCGGGGACCCAATGGAGACCAGCTTGCTTTCCAAGACCCCACGGAAGCCGAACTCTTCCTCCGTTCCCTACGTCCTCCCCCTCATGGAGTCCAAGGGAGCCCTTCTCCCCACTCTACAAGACCCCTGGATCACAGAAACCCGCGTAAGGACTCCCCCAAGAGACCCAAGATCTCCGGAACATTGGACATTTCCACCCACTGATCTTGGCCATCAGGTGAGGGTCCGTTCAATCAATCTTCTCCCTTGGCCCAACCATTCCATACGAGCAAGAGCCCCGAGTAACACCCCTCCTGGATGAAGGGCTGCATGCTGCTGCCAGTAACTTCTCACATGAACTACATATTTCTAATGTTCTGCTGAATTTCTGCCTTGCTAACGCCTGTCTAGCAGTGCATGTTTTCTTTCTTTTCAGTACTCCACATGTCTTCCTGCATATGACACCTGCTCCACAATCCTCCTAGCTATGGTTAGATGAGGTTAACGGCGCCTGCTTCACGGCCCAGACATATTGTTCTCTATTCATATGAGGTGCAGAGGGAGTCGTCGTAGGCAGTTACCCATGTGGAAAAAAGTGAAGTGCCTAGAAGGTTTCTGTTTTGCTTTATTTCTTCTTATTACTTGTACCTTCTCTCTCCCTCCCCACCCCACGCTGCATTTATCCCCCCGAAATTTCTTCTTACTAGCTACTCAGATGACAACATACAGGTCCAGCCCTACTACTTTGCCCGTACTAAACCCCCCTCAGGGAACTTACGCTACTCATCACACGACTTCACCCCTCTCTCCTAACCCCCCCCCCATGAGAATTATCTCCTGGAACATTAAGGGTCTCCGCTCCCCTATCAAGAGGATGAAGGTCCTTCGCCACTTAAAACGATTAAAAGCAGATATCGCCCTACTCCAAGAGTCGCATCTCTCCCAGTCAGAATTTCCTCTCATGCAGAAGCTCTGGGTTGGATCCGTTTATGGATCCGAGGCTGTCTCTCGAAAAGCAGGCACCCTGATCCTAATCAATAGGACCCTATCACACAAGGTACTCTCCCATGTCGCAGACGACCAGGGTCGGATGGTCTCGGTTCACATAGAAATTAACAAAACTTAATATCTAATATCCAGCGTATATGCCCCCAACAACCCAAACAAAGCTTTCTTTAAGGACATGTCCACATTTCTTTTAAAACACCCTGGCACCCCCCACATTGTGGGAGGTGATTTCAACAGCCACATGTCCCTCTTGGAAGACAAAGCATCCTCGAAGCCCCAAGCCACCAACCCACATCCCCCCCCCCAACTCTTTTATCATCAGTCATCGACAGTCTAGGCTTAACCGACATTTGGAGGCTCCAACACCCACTAGATAAAGAGTTTACATTCTTCTCCCACCCACATAACGCCCTGACTAGAATTGATTACTTCTTCTGCACTAACTCCTTAGTCCCCAAAATCGTGGAATCCGACATACATGAAATAGCCATCTCTGACCACGCTCCCACGTCCATCAAAATATCACTTGAACCCCCCACCCATTCCACACCCACCTGGAGATTTCCCTCTTTTCTCCAAGGCAACAAAGACTTCCACCAATTCCTTGAATCCGAATGGGATGATTACGTCACCCATAACCACCCCCAAGCAGAAAATCCGACTCTATTCTGGGAGGCTGGTAAGGCTTTCCTCAGGGGAAGGATAATCTCCTATGCGGCTGCCTTTAAAAGACGAGCCCTTTCCAACTATAAGGAGGCGAGCTACAAACTCAGGTCTTCCCAACAGGCTCTCTGCCAGTACAACACCCCTGAAAATAAAACAGCTTGGCAATCAGCTAAACTCTCATTTGACTCAAGGGCTGACACTTTGGAATCTATAAAAAGGTCCAAACTAGAAGCCTCACTTCATAAATTTGGCAACAAAGCCGGAAAATTACTAGCGAGACTCTGTAGAGGACCCTATAAACCCACACAAATCACCTCCCTACGTGACCCCTCGGGAAACCTCAAGACTGATCCACATGAGCTAAGCCAAGTTATGGTAAACTTCTATGCTTCCCTTTACGCCCCAGACCAGATTAACCTAGATAAGGCCAATTCATACCTCGACCAGCTCCAACTCCCAACAATCTCCCCGGAGCATCTGGCACAACTGAACTCACCCATAACCGAACAAGATGTCAGAGATACAATCTCTCATCTCACTCCTGCCAAAGCCCCGGGGCCTGATGGCTTCACGGGAGAGTTTTTCAAGATCCTCCGGGACAAAATTACACCCACCCTCCAGGCCCTCTACACCCATATATGGCAGGGAGGCCCCTACCCCCCAACTAGCAACCAGGCTACCATTAAGCTTATAGAAAAAAAAGGCAAAGACCCCACAGACCCCGGCTCCTACAGGCCCATATCCCTCTTAAACATAGATGCAAAAATTCTCTCGAAGATTATAGCGCAAAGGCTGGCCAAGATTATTCCCCACCTGATCGACCCCGCTCAATCCGACTTTGTAAAAGGCAGAACTGCCACGCTCAATATCAGGAAGGTACTCGCGGTCCTCGAGAGTACTAGACTAGACCCAACAGGAGACCGAGCCATCATCACCCTGGACGCAGAAAAAGCGTTTGACAATGTCAGCTTAGACTGGCTTCATTTGGTACTATCTAGACTGGGATTCCATGGCCCCTTTATCCACTTTATAAAAGTAATGTACCAAGCTCCGGCGGCCAGGCTGATGGTGGCTGGTCTCCTCACCCCTGAATTTAAGCTCTCGAAGGGTACCAGGCAAGGCTGCCCTTTGTCCCCCCTTCTATTTAATATTGCGTTAGAGCCTCTTTCTAGATACATTAATCACATCGCCCCCCTCCATGGCATCAAAATAGGGGACTCTTCCCTTCGATCCTCCCTCTTTGCCGATGATATCCTCATCTTCACATCTGACCCCACTGCTGACCTTCCTCTCATCAAGAACATCTTTGAGGAATTTAGACAATATTCAGGCCTTCGAATAAACTACCGAAAAAGTGAAATTCTCCCTTTGGGTTCTTCCCGGAACCCAGGGTGGGCCCCCTCCTCCCCATTTTCTATCGCCAGATCTCACATCACATACCTGGGAATCAATATAGGTAGGTCCCCTTCTTCCCTCTACCATCTCAACTACCCTCCTCTTATCTCTAAGATTAAGCGGGAACTTGAGAACTGGATGGATCTTCCTCTCTCGCTTATGGGGAGATGTCACTTGGCAAAGATGGTCAGTTTCGCTCGCCTTCTCTATCCCCTCCAAACTATCCCCCTATTGTTAAAACACAAAGACATCCAAATTCTCAACAAGTCCCTATCCTCTTTCATATGGAAAGGAAGGCAACCTAGAATTGCTCTGACCAAGCTTCATCTCCCCAGACGCGATGGAGGCGCTGGTCTCCCCAACATCAGGCTATACAACATTGCTTCTCTGTTAAGATTCAGCTTGGACTGGATTACTCAAACTCCAAGATACTCCAACCATGCTTTAGAGAGTGAGATGGTCCATCCCTACTCCCTGACAGGACTACTCCACTCCAAATGGAAGAACACTCCCCCATATATCCAACATAATCTGCTACTCAGGGACACTGCTATCGCCTGGAGATCCTACAGGAAACTCTTCAAACTTTCATTGTCTTTATCCCCCTACCTCCCCTTCAGGGGCAATCCGGATTTTCCCGCAGGCCTGATCCACAACAACGTCTACCTACAGTGGGAAAAATCTGGCCTAACCAATCTCTCCTCCCTCTGCTCGGCCTCCTCTGGTGAACTCCGGGACTTGAACTCTGTAATAGCTGAATTTTCCTTACCAAAATCCCACTTTTTTCACCTTCTACAATCCAGAAGCTTCATCAGGAAGGCTTGTCCCAATAGTCAGCTGAGAGTCTCCAAGTGCACACTAAATACCTTAATACAAAAATGCTCCTACACCCTCTCTGAAATCTACAAACTCCTCCTGAGCAAAGCAAGCTCTCCTTACAATGGATCCCACGTTACTAATTGGGCAAAAGATTTTTCCGCCCCAGACCTTCAACAAAAAATTCTGGACGGCTACAACTATACGATAAAATTAACCCGCAACGAAATCTGGAGAGAAACACAATTAAAAATCATCCACCGAGCTTACATACCTTTCCTAATGGATAAAACAAACACACATCGGGCCTCCTGCCCTCTATGTGGAACTCCCAGGCCCTCCCTGGCCCATCGCTTTTGGACTTGCTCATACATTTCAGCATTCTGGGACCAGATCATAGAATTCATCCAGCTCGTTAATCTCCTCCTCCTTCCCAAAGACCCCCTTCTCTTAATCTTTGGCTACTGGGACAAGGAATTGGGCCTGTGGTCGGCTAACTCCCACGATAAAGATTGGTCTTCCATATGCCTCTTAATCGCTAGACGTATCATTCTGAGGACCTGGACCGAGTCCTTTCCACCTACCCTCAAGCTGGTGGTAAACGAACTCAAATCCCTCTTTTACAAGGACAAAGTCAACACTAATCCAGATCACCCACGGGCGCTTCAGTCTTTTTGGAATAGATGGAATGCCTTCATCGCCTTCGCTCTCACTCCTGACGACGAGGAAAATCTCAAACACACCTTTTCCTTCTACCCCGAAACCTCACCCTACTTCTATTCTGATGATATCCACTGAACCCAGTCTACCGGATAACACCCCCGCACTGCGAACACCCTCAACCTATCCAAAAATCTCTCGCGGACCCTTTAACTCTCAATTGACTCTTCCAATCCCTGAGGAAGTAACCCCGACCCCCTTTGTCATGGACTTCAGGTGCATCCTTATCCTTGCAACCTCCAATGTGCAGCTCCCCCCCACCTAGCCCCCCTGTTTGTTTTTTATTCCCTTCACCAGCGTGATCCATCTGGTACTGTTAGTTACAACTTGGTGCCAACTATTTAATTCTTGGCTCCATATGGTGTACCCACTTGTTCGCTGCTCGCACGTCATGTTACCTATGCATTTGTGTTTTATGAAACGCACTATACTCTTTTGCTTGATGTACCTACCTGTAATCGCTACCTTTTTGTTTTTCAATAAAAAATCTCTTAAAAAAAAAAAAATACTGTGGTCTGCCCAGTGGGAGTAGGAGAGTTTGGGTGGATATGAAGGAGATAGTGTAGTGTGGAGGCTGTCAGGGCTGAGGGAGCCCCTAGTCTGGATGGGGGGGGTGACCGTGACCTCGGCCTGGGAGAGCTCGGGTGCAGCCAGGAGGAGAGAGAGATCCTGGAAGAGAGGCACAAAGCTGATCGGAAGAGGACAGCAGGAGGGAGAACACTCAAAGATATCTGGGAGGAACTACAAGTAACAGTGAGTGACACAGCCCAGGGGAGTGGAGATGCACAAAGCAGATTGGGAGGAATACAGTCTGGAAGAGGTGCAAGAAGAGACTGGGACCTGGTGTCATGGACAGTGTGCGGATGGGCTAGGAGTTGTAGTCCATCGTGACTAGCTAGCACCAACAAACTAACTTTGCTACACAAGGGGAACTTCAACCTCATACCCACAAAGGGTGTTCCGTAGGCCTGATAAATAGAGTTGAGCGGACACCTGGATGTTCGGGTTCGGCAGGTTCAGCCGAACTTCGCGAAAAAGTCTGGGTTCGGTACCGAACTTGACCCCGAACCCCATTGAAGTCAATGGGGACCCTAACTTTTGGGCACAAAAATTGCTGTAAAAAAGTTCTGGAAAGTGCTAGAGGGCTGCAAAAGGAAGTAAAATGGGGTAAGAGTAGGACAAGTGCCCTGCAAAAAAATGGGGATAGGGAAAATAACATAAAATCAAATAAAAAAAATAAAAATGGGAAGGGGGGTGGATGTGGAGTAGGAGCCTAGAGGTTGACTAGGCCGTGACCATGGCAGTGTAGGTGGAAGTGGCGGTGGTGGAGGAGGAGGAGGTAGCCAACACTTTTTGTTGTTTGTTTGCTTTTTTTGTAGCCCCCAAAATATTGAGGCATATTAAAAAAAACAAGTATACCAATAGCTGTGAGGCCGGTCTAAATGTCTATTCTGCACAAGTTTAGAACAATAATCTGTCCCTTACAGCACCAGCAGGAACCTCTCCCTATAGAACTAGGAGATGATTATAGAACAATAATCTGTCCCTTTGTCACGTACCTGGTGGTAGAGTCTGGCTTATGCGGGGGGCAACCTCTCTTGCGGCCCTGGTTCGAGAACCCCTGGTAGTGTGGACAGGGAGCTCTGGAGCACAGGGGAGCTTGGTCCCGGCGTTCTCTCCAACGGGGGGCGTATTCGGTCTGAGATGGTGGTCCATGCACTGTTTCCCTGTCTAATAACAAGATATTAGTAGAGGATCAAGATATCCCTCTCCAAGGACGACCACGACATTCCCTGTCTAATAACAAGATTTGAACACGTCTTATCTGTAAATCTGGCCGGAGTGTCGATAACCATATGAACAAAAAAAATTATACGGAGTTATAAAACCCCCGATGTTTTTTTCGTTTGTTTGTTGTTTTTCACAACCGATGGAGGAGGAGGAGGTGGTGGCGGTGAAGGTGGATGTGACGGTACCAGTGCCGGATCAGTTGGAGATCCGA
>BLSH010333413.1:120206-148198 GCA_018402905.1 Glandirana rugosa | reverse complement strand
GGACTATTTTGACACTTTTTTGGGACCATTGGCATTTATACAGCGATCAGTGCTATAAAAATGCACTGATTACTGTGTAAATGTCAATGGCAGTGAAGGGGTTAACCTGCAGGGGGCGCGCTAAGGGTTAACTATGTTCCCTGGGCGTGTTCTAACTGTAGGGGGGCTTGCCTAGTTGGTGAAAGGAAGTGGTCACAGCCTTCATGTACGAGAAGGCTGTGATCACTTCCCTTCCCCCTCACACAGAGCGGAGGGCCGTGTTTACATACACGGACCTCCGCTCATTCGCTCCGGGGGGGGGATCGCGGGTGGCCGGCGGCAATCGAAGCCGCCGCACCCGCTCCCTGGCCCCCCCCGAACACAGTGAGCGCGCGCGCGCGCCTCCGGGGGCGCGCGCGCGCTCACTAGGCTCGTGAGCGCAGCCGCCGTCATATGACGGCGATTTGCGCTCACGAGCCACCTTGCCGCCGTCAGATGCCGATCGGCGGTCGGCAAGGGGTTAAACACTACAAATTAGCCAGACTGGCTACCACCCAGCACAACTAAATTTACCTGTAGTAAGAGTTGAGGCGAACACCTGGATGTTCGGGTTTGGTGGGTTCGGCTTAGTGAAAAAGTTTGGGTTCGGAACCGAACTTGACCCGAACTTGACCCAGAATCCCGAACCCCATTGAAGTCAATGGGGACCCAAACTTTTCGGCACAAAAATTACTGTAAATAAGTCCTGGAAAGTGCTAGAGGGCTGCAAAAGGAAGTAAAATGATTTTAGAACAATAATCTGCCCCTTACAGCAACAGCAGGAACCTGACCCTATAGGAGTAGGTGATGATTTTAGAACAATAATCTGTCCCTTACAGCAACAGCAGGAACCTGACCCTATAGAACTAGAAGATGATTTTAGAATAATAAACTGTCCCTCTAAGCAGTAGACTCTACCTAGTCCAGTCAGATCGTTCTGTAATGCAGGATGAGATCTGCAATCTGTCCCTAAAAGCAGTAGTAGTAGTAATCTCTACCTAGTCCACAATCAGATCGTTCTGTAAGGCAGCATCCTCTCCCTACACTAGCCAGAGAGCATGTGACATGCAGCACTAAGTGACTCCAGCTTATACAGAGGCTGGGTCACATGATGCACTGGCCAATCACAGCCATGCCATTAGTAGGCATGGCTGTGATGGCTTCTAAGGGCAAACCAGTGAAACGCTTGTTGATTAGCTGCCCTGCAGCTATTCAACATGCGTGATCAAATACACGAACCCAGAACCCGAACCCAAACTTTTTTTCAAATGTCCGGGTTCGGGTCCGGGTCACGGACACCCCAAAGTTCGGTACGGACCCGAACTTTACAGTTCCCCCCAGTAGCTCCCCAGTGCTGGCAGCACTCATGCAGCCCCAGACCATGACACTCCCACCACCATGCTTGACTGTAGGCGAGACACACTTGTCTTTTTACTCCTCACCTGGTTTCCGCCACACACACTTGACACTATCTGAATCAAATAAGTTTATCTTGGTCTCATCAGACCACAGTACATGGTTCCGGTAATCCATGTCCTTAGTCTGCTTGTCTTCAGCAAACTGTTTATGGGCTTTCTTGTGCATCATCTTTAGAAGAGGCTTCCTTCTGGGATGACAGCAATGCAGACCAATTTGATGGAGTGTGCGACATATGGTCTGAGCACTGACAGGCTGACCCCCAACCCCTTCAACCTCTGCAGCAATGATGGCAACACTCATGCATCTATTTCCCAAAGACAACCTCTGGATATGATGCTAAGCACGTGCACTCAATTTCTTTGCTCGACCATGGTGAGGCCTGTTCTGAGTGGAACTTGTCCTGTTAAAATGCTGTATGGTCTTGTCCACCGTGCTGCAACTCAGTTTCAGGGGCTTGGCAATCTTCTTATAGCCTAGGTGTGTTTCAAGCATAACTCCCGTTTTCAAAGGAACCCTTTGAAAACGGGCGTTATGCTTGAAACGCGTCAGAGTATGTTTCTAAGTATTACAAGGTCCGCCTGATCAGTGGATGTTATATATGTTTTTATGTTGTATAGCTCCTGTTCATGTCATTGTTTTTACTGATACATTAAAACTGTGTTACGCTATATGGCCCTATTTTTTATGTATGGGGTTATGGCGATGACACGGTGACACGGTGGTGAAAACTTTGCCCACACAAGCTCAATTGAGGTCACATGTACCGGGAGTCCATGTCTTTGGGAGGTCTATCCTATAAGGAGATCTGGCTGGAATCCATGCGCATTGATATGGAACATCTGGTGAGTGTGTAGTACATGCAGTGATGGATAAAGCTATTCATTAGTGGTGACACTCATGAACTTTTACACTGGTGGAGGTTTCTTTCACTTTACTACCTGTGAAGTTTTGACGTACTGCACTATTATTGTTTTATTACCTTTTCTGAAGCATTGCAGGGAGCCTGTCAAGAGGGTAGATGCCTGTTGATCCAGTGATACGTTTGATGTCTAAGGCACTTTCACTGTTCTCTCTTGAGACAGCCTGGAGCTCTGGTGAGTTGCCATCTTATACCTGTTGGATGAACCCCTTTGACAGACCCTATATGAACTATCTGGATCCTCTTAATAAAATTCTACACTGGGCATCCTTTTTTTGGATTAACTTTGGACTGTTGGGAGTCTCACAAATTTGGATTCAGTTTCTGCATTTTTGCAGGAGATATTCATAGTCGGCGCTGCATCACTTTACTGTATTTTGGATCACTGAGATTGGGCTGTTCTCTTTTTTTTGCTTTGCTGCTCATGTTTTTGTTTTGTTTTACTTTAGTGCTGATTTTCACACGTTTTCTTCTATCTATGTGCTTGTCTTCAGCAAACTGTTTGTGAGCTTATGCATTGTCTCCCCATTCACACCTGAGACCTTGTAACACTACCAAGTCACATGACACTGGGGAGAGAAAATGGCTAATTGAGCTCAATTTGGACATTTTCACTTGTCCAAAGTGAGGTGTACTCACTTTCGTTGCCAGCGGCTTAGACATTAATGGCTGTGTGTTGAGTTATTTTGAGGGACAGCAAATTTACACTGTTATACAAGCTGTACACTCCCTACTTTACATTGTAGCAAAGTGTAATTTCTTCAGTGTTATCACATGAAAAGATAGAATAAAATATTTAAGAAAATGTGAGGGGTGCACTCACTTTTGTGAGATACTGTGTATATATATATATATATATATATATATATTATTTAGGTGTCTGCAGGCTGAACATTTTGTGCCATAGCCAAAGTTACCTTCTTAGAATCTTGATATAGCTCAGAGGTCTTGGTAACCTTGAGACACTTTAGTTGAGTTAGCAAAGCACAATTTAAAACAACTCTGTTCAATCTCTACATCCTTTGACTAATTTTCTGTCTAAATGTTTTCCTCTAGACCTGCTTCCATTATCTTGTAAATCAGTATTCACTGTGGCACTGTCCCAAAAAGCTTTGCAATTCGAAATTGGCTTCAGCCGTTCTGCTACTTGTGGTTAAATTTTCCACCATAGATATAGCTCCCTACCTGTGAATACCTTATAAGTCCACAGACATTCAGGCCTAGTCAATAATGTGTGGAAGAGAGCAGTGATAATATAAAAAAGGGCAGTATACTATAGCAGTCTATAAGAATAATATTTGAGTCGATCTAAGGACACAAAATGAAACTGGCTATCACCAGTGTTGTATAGCTATTGTAATAAATAGGCCTGATGGACTGCAGAGGGCTTTGGTGCAGAGACAATCTACATAGATACTTGTCATGATACCTTAGTTTCTTTGGGTATCAAAGTCAAATAGGTGGAATTTTTAAGCATTAAGTTAAATTGAGTAGACAGTTAAATGACTACTGTTAGCTTGAGTTTTTGATCTAGCATGTGGTTAAGACAGTTTCCTCCTTAGTCATCCAGCAAAAGGATATACTGTACATTTATTAGGGGTCAAATTGAAGCCAACATTTGGTTGACTGATATTATGACGAGGTTGGAGATTATTACACACAGAATACACCTGTTCTTTGGTGCTGTCCATGTGATCTTTGTGTGCACATGTGGTCCTGGTGGCTATTTTGACCTCCCCTCTTGGTGAAGAAATTACTTGGTTGTAGAATTAGCTGGTATCTAATTACCTCACTATACAACTGTATTGTATACCCCAAACCCCTGAAGAAAGCATTGCTTAGAAAGCCCAACTATTTAAGTCAAATAGGTAAAATTTTTATTAATTTTATGATAGGAGTTAAAATATAACTCTTAGCTTGAGTTTCTGACCTAGCTTGTGGTTAAGACAGTTTCTTCTTTAGTCATAGAGCAAAAAGATATACATTTATTAAATGGGTTACATACAGTACATTACACAAGAAAATAAAAGAGTCTTCTGGACAGCTAAGGAGCCCATCACCTATGATGGGGCATCCATGACCATTAGGCATGTTTTACACCCTACAGTATTCTCAGCATGAGCCTAAAGATAATTTGGGCATTGCCGTTATAAAACCTTACAAAACACATGCACTTCATAACAAATCACAATGCATAATAACCAGGCTCTTAACCAATCAAAATTGATAAAGATCCATGGTTCTATAACGTAAATGATCAGGTGTCTGCTATAAGTAAGCCGTTTGCTTACATATTTGCTGGTTTTAACTTGTGTACCATTATGAACTTTAACTTCTCACAACTTCTACTAACCACCTTTCTGGGAAACTTCAAGAGGGTTCACAGGTGCTGGATTAATGGTAATTATGGTGGTAATTATAGAGCCTGGACCGGGTAGCTGTAGAGCTACGGGAGCAGGATCTTGGTAGAGAGCGGACCAGCCACGAAGAGGCCATTATAATAAGAATCGATGGGCAGACAGCAGCCAGTGAAGGTCAACTGAGTGTAGATAGTGGAAAAAGGACTGGACAAAAGCCTAGTTAGGAGTACAGAAGGGGTCATTTTAAAGGGAAGTCAGAGCTGAATGTCCAAAAGATATCAGGAAAGTAATCAGCAATAAAAGCAATGTCAGGCTAGATGGAGTTCAAGTGAGGCCTGCAACAAAGGTCAGTCTGAAAAACAGCAAAGTTGTGCATATGCAAGCTAACAAACTCCTTCTTGTACCCACACATCAACATGTATCCTGGTTTGCTGAAGTTTCAGGTGCAATTTGTTAAAAAGTTAACTTAGCCATTTAGATAAATTGCACTTGAAAAACTTCAGCAAATTGTGATGCATGCAGATGCATGAGGTGCTCAGCCATACCCCTCAAGGTACATGAAAAACAGCTTGAGGGCATTAGGCGCTGGTGCATGTTTGTGGACACAGGAGGGGAATCTGGAGTATGAAAGCACTTAATAGTGGGGCCAAAACACAGCAAGGGGATCACTTGCTTGAGATTCACTTGTTTCCAGTTCCCAGGCGAGCAGCTGCACTCCTGCTTACTGAACACAGAAGGACGGTCTGCTCGGCACACGCACAATTTAGAAAATGCTTTGCATTTTCCGAATGAATGTGAAGCATGATCTGAATGGAGGAGGTGGCAAGCTGCCTCATCAAAACAGAGAACACTTTGCATTCATTCAGAAAATGCAGAGCATTCTCCAAATGGTGTCACTGCCGAGCATCTGACCTCCTGTGTTCAGTAAGTACAAGTGCAACTGCTCCATGCAGGACCCAGAAGCAAGTGGAGATCACTGAATAAGCTGTGTCTACTTCAGTTATTTACAGTTTCTAGGGGCATCGGCCAGGTATGGTATTTACATAGTTACATTGGTTCAAGCTGGACCAATGTAACTATGTACAATATAGCCAAACCTGGAGTTCTTCTTTAAGAGCTTCTAGGGGTGATTTTTTTCTCCAAGCTGGACCTGGCCTTTAAGCAAACTATATTGTATATTTTCTCTAGTAAAAAAAAACCTACCCAACTACTGGAGAAATAAGGAGAGAGCCACCAGTAAAAATGGAAAATAATGAAATAGATCCTTATCCTTATCTTTAAATGTTTTCTTTAACTTTTTATTGCTATCATTGCATAGCATGCACAGTGTATGTATGCATATCCTCATATTTTAATGACAAATGGCTGGGTGCTTCTTTCATTGACTGTTTCTGCACTGTCTTCTGGCTCGAAGTATGTCAGACTGTATTAAGCATACACAAAATTTAGCCAAGGTTTATGACTTCTTGGAAACATTTAAAATCAATTTTAGCTGTTAGGATGCACGACTAGCAGCACATTTAATTAAATTACTTTTTTTTAAATATAAATAAGTTTAATAAGTCGCTTCTGGCTGGGTGTCTGCCAATATCTGAAATGAATACTCCCTTGGCCTGTCCTCATCTTCTCCATAGAAATAAATTAATAACATACAGGATAAGTATGAAAGAATTAGCAGAAGTATTTGGCAACTGAAACAAAACATATTCAGAAATTCAATTGGCCCCAGCATGATCTATAATAGTATAAGCTAAGGCTCGCAACTCTTAAAAAATAAACTGTATTTCAAGTAACATTTTTTATATAGTTTGAAATGTAAGCTCTACGAGCAAGGCCCTCCTGTTCCTTCTGTATTGAATTGTATTGTAATTGTGCTGTCCCCCCTCTACATTGTAAAGCACTGCGTAAACTGTTGGTGCTATCCAAATCGTGTATAATCATAATAATAATACAGGGAAGGTTTTGAAACCTCTGTTCGGTTTTTATAGCTGATTTGGTTCCTACTAGGGAGATTCTCTCTCTCTGTGTCCTTGTTACCATTGTCACAGGAACTGAGAGTATGAGAAATCCAAAACCCTCACCAAAACAGGAATTATAGGGAAATCTTTCAGTTGATGACAACTCTCATTTTCTGTTGTTTCTACACATAGGGACCCTGTCTTAAGTTGGCGTGTATCTAGGTGAATTCTGTTTTTACGTTTGCAGCTAGGCTAAGGTTACCAGATTTTGAAAATGAAATCCTGGGCCCCCATTGACCACGTCCACTTTTAGTCACATGCCCAAAATCAACCCCCCATTTGTATCCACAAGAGTGCATAACACATACTGAAGAGGTCAGGAGTATGTAACACAGAGTGTATGGATTAGAAGTGTGTAAGGCATGCAGCACAAGTGTTAGGAAAACGTTACCTCCAGGGGTCAGGAGTGTGTGGTGCAGGGTGCAGGGATCAGGAAAATGTAACACACTCTCCTTAGATGCAACAACTTCTGCTCTGGGATCCCATGATGTCTAGTCATTTGTAGGCCATTGGTCATCTGAACAGCCATCATGGGATCTCAGAGCAGAAGTTATTACAGCTAAGGAAAGTATTTCAGGACAAATAAATAATTACCACACTATGAAGGTTTTCTCTCCCCTTTGATCCTTAATACTGCCCGAAGTTGATGCCAGTATACTTACCTAATTGCCATTAAAAAAGCGGTGTTATCCTGGTGAGTGGAGAGAAGAGTCTGGAGAAGATTAGAGGAGCAAAGAGAGAGAAGCAAAGAGAAATACAATGACTAAAGGATTTGTCAATCTCGGTCCTCAAACTTACAATAAAGACACAAAACTGTGTGACATGGGTTTTAAATGGCAACAGAAGCCATTTTATTAACAAATGAATAAATAACATAATTTCAACAATGCAAATTCAACATTGAAACTAGGAGGGGGTCTCTGGGTGTCCTTAGGGCACACTCACTCATGTCCTCAGCTGTGCCACATTTTGCTCATAGTTGTTGCTACTCACATATTTTTAGATTTTTCCCCAGGGGACCTAGCTCCTGGTAGAACCACCAACAACCAACTAGGTAGGAGTGCCATACCCTAGATGGGCCCCCAACTTTTAACAATATCGTTAATCACTGACCCCCCAATTTTTTTTGTAAGAAATTTGTAACACAAAAAACTGCCCAACACCCCAAATACACCATAAACCCTGAATACAGGGCAGCAAGGAGGGAAAGTCTTCTCATGGTCTGAACTTTCTGGAATGAATACTCAGCAACCCTTGCAATGAACCACTCTTGCGGCTCACCCTGTCCATCAGCCTCCAATCATGTAAGAACTACGCCCCTACATTTGTCAAAGAGTCATCTTCTCTAAACTCATTCAAATCAAATCTAAAAACGGTTTTCTTTAGACAGGCTTTCACTTAATTGTCCCTTTTTCCCTTATGATTTGTTACCCTGTGTATTTGTTGTGTTTTCCTTGTAAAGCACTTTGAGAAGCTACCTTTAAAGGTGCTATATAAAATAAAGTTTATTATTATTATTATAATATTACCACACTAAACTACACTGGGCAGAATGAAAGGTGAACCACAGCACTCAGCAGCCCCTACGGGGGTACCGCTACACCCGGTTCTGCAGTCACTGCCCCCGCATGACTCCTCCATTCCTGCAACCTGCCTGGCTCTTGGTGACTGACATGGAGCAGCAGCAGCAGATTAGAAGTGAATGGGAGAGTGTTGCGTAAGTGCAGTGCACAGTTGGCTGTGTCTGTGTCCCTGGATCCCTCCTGTGTGTCCCAGTCCCCGGGTCCCTCTCTTGCAGTATCGACTCATCCCATAGGACACTATACCCCTCCCTATGCACCCTGCTCCCACCTCATAGAGCACTGCACCCCTCACTGGCCTAGGGTTCTTGGTCACCCAGCACATGAGCACATGGGGGGGGGGGGGGGGTGGGCTGGCCAAACTTAGTCTTGCCTAGGGCAGTACAAAACCAAAATACACCACTGAATAGAGCCCCTTAACCCTTCTTCTTGCTGCCTGTTTGCTCATGTCCAGTAAAAAGAATGAGGAACCTCTAATAATTACCTCTTTAAATAACTTGGCCTGCTGTCATTTGTTATTACATGTTTTCTCTCATAGGGAAATGCTAAGTGTCCTTATGTGAAAAATTAGTTAAGTATTGGCATCATTATGTTGTTGCAAATTAAGAACATTACATTATCCAGATATAAATTGCTGTATTTTCAGTATAAAACTCTTCCAACTCACAGCCCAAGCTAATGGTAAAACTTCTTTGTAGTATCTTATTTGTGTTCTGAATTCATGGTACACTTCTGTTTTAATTCAAATGTTCATTCTGTAGAACACAAACACTTTCACAAAGAAATGCGTTAATCTACTACACCTAATTAAGCATTATATATTCAAGCTCTGCTTCAGTGGCTGCAATTATTTCAATGGACCATTTCATTTATTGAGGCTGACAGTCCAAGTTCCTAATCGGAATGATAAATGACTCTTCTCCAACATAATGATACTTCATCTTGGCGATGTTTTCTTCCCATGTTTAATGGTTGCAAAACAGCTTGGAAGATTCATAAATAAACATTCTGAAGAGCAATCTGTTAAAATTTGAAGACTGACTCAAAGTGGTGCTGTAGGATGTGCAGAGGGCATTAGTGGCCCGGTGATGATGGTCCTGGATGTCCACTGTGTGCTGCATTTCCTCACCTTCTACTTCTCAAAGGAGAACTTTTCAGGGGAAAATTATACATCATCAGATTATATGTTCTTAAAATATTATTTTTTCTGAGACTCAAAGAAGTGTCACTGGTAATACTTTCATGAATTCAGTTCTTTGGAGTCAGTACACTACGTGATACACATGATACCAGAGGTGGCTGCATTCTACAGAGAGGTTGAGTGTGTAAATATTTGAGGAACCCAAAATTATTTAAAATGTTAGGAATGGATTTGATTGGGTCTGGTATGTGAACTGTTTTGTGAATTTTGCTTGAAGTTCAAAGTTTGCAAACTTTATGGCGAAATTCATGGGCATGGTGGTGGAGGTGAATCTTGTTATTTAATTTTGGTAATTTGTAGGGTTATAGTGCTAAATCTATTGTCAAACACAAAGCATGGGAAGTGGGGTACTGCCATGTATTAATGTAAAAAAAATAAAATTAAAAAAATGAATGTTTTTTTATGACTCAATTGACCAGAGACAAAGACCATGTATCCTTATTTGTATCCTTATGCCACATCCTGAGCTCTGTAAAGTTCACCATACACTACAATTTGATTGTACAATCTCCTTTAAAATTACTATTAACTATGTAGTGAAAGGGCCTGCCTGATTGGATACAGAGTGAATGGCTAGATAGGTGTTTCCTCTGATTATATAAATTTGGTGAATCTAAACGAGATTGTACAATCAGATTGTATAGGGTATGGCAACCTTTATACACCTAAAATTACTAGTTGCGCTTTCAGTGCCATTGTTAATGGCACACCAAACACAGCCTGCTGCAAAACGCACAGTAAAAAACACGCAACCCACAAAACACCAAAATGTCCCATAAGCCACACGTAGTGCAGCCCATTGAAATCAACAGGCTGCCCTATGCGTGTCACAGGAAAAACGAGACACAAAATTTGTGATCTCACTGTGTTAGATGTGAATGGGGCCTGGAAGTGAAATTGGTGCGTTTACACAAAAACAATGAAGCTCCATTCACATCTGTGCATTTCCTTGCATTTCAGAAATGCTCTGCACCAAAAATCACAGTAAAAAACGCACCAAGCTCCGCTCTAAAAAAAAAGTTCTGAAGCTTCTTTGGGGTGATTGCTGCATGTAGGGCAGCCCATTCAGGTGGATGGGCTGCCCTATGTGTGATGAGTGAAAATACTCCAAAACGCCTCCCTCCTCGCTAAAAAAAAAATGCATGTGGGAATGCGAATTCCGGCTATGCAGAGATGTGAATGTGGCTTGACAGCTGAGTGTTTCTGTCCATTCCCTCCTATTTACTTGTATAAAGATGGCAATACACTAAACAATCTGATTGTATATTGTGTATTTAGTAAGAAGGGTGATCAGAGATTGATCGCATTTCATTTAAAAAAACGTGCACCTGGAAATGGGTGGGTGAGTAGGAGGGTAGATGATGCCGCGTGTGTGCTAATGAGGTCAGCTGGTCAACTCCTTCCTGTGTCATGACCTACAGTCTGACCAGGGAGTAAGGCAGAACTAATAGGGTGAGCTTATCCTTTAAACGTATTAATAAGTAGTTAAAAAATAGGGTGCCCCTTTTTGGACACTAGTGGTCTGGTATAGCGGGTCTGCAGGCTGGTATCCCCATGGCAATTCTAACCGAAGTATACCTTAAAAATACTATTGTATACTATTGTTTAAAGGAGAAGTATAGCCAAAACTATTTTGGCCATATTTCTCCTGTGGATCAGAGGAGTATAGTTTGTTCTGCACTACTGTGACCCATATTCAGCCCACTGTAGACTAACATCACTCAGTCAGTCTAGGCATCCAGATTGATCATACCTTTATTGTCAGGATCCACCCAGATGCCTGGACCAGCAGCTGGCTCAGCCTCTCAGCGAGACACTGGGAGACTGAGCCAGCCACTCCTGACCCCTGCACAGCTCATTGCTCCAATGAGTGCTGGATTCACAGAGCAGAGAGTAGTCACCAGCTCTCTGCTCACTGAAGACTGAGAACTGAGCGATCAGTGGTATTTGATTGCTCAGTTCTCAGTTTTAGTAGCTGCGGGGAACAAATGCACCTGAGGTGAGTATAATCGTTTATTTTTATAACCAGAAGGTTTTACCCCCTTTATGACCAGGGCATTTTTTGCTACTTAGCATTGTGCTACTTTAACTGGTAATTGTGTGATCATGCAGCACTGTGCCCTAATAAAATGTAAGCATTTTTTTTTACACAAATAGAGCTTTCGTTTGGTGGTATTTAAGTTTTTATCTTTTTATTATATAAATTAAAAAAATACCAAATATTTTGAAAAAAAAACATTATTTTCTACTTTCGGATATAAACTATATCCAATAGAATCAAAAATCTTCATAAATGTAGGCCAAAATGTATTCTGCTATATGTCTTTTGTAAAAACAAAACTGCATTTTTAGGGATACTATACTATTGAAGACAAATATAGATCTGATCCATACAAATACTACACTGGCAATGGTGGTGATCGCGTGACCATGATATTGTGTCGGGCAATCTAGCACTAACTGACACTTGCTGGGAGGGACTAACTGACAGTGAAGTTGCTAGTGACACTAATACAGTGATCAGTGATAATATTGTACGCTGTACTAATGACACTGGCTGGGAAGGGGTTAACATCAAGGAGCAATCAAGGGCTTAAAGGTGTGCCTAACGTGCAATATGTGTAATGTGTGCTGATTTTACTAACAGATCTATCTGCTTTTTCTCCCTGAAATCCGAGCTGATTATAGGCAGAAGAAACAGACAGATCGGTGTCTGTGCAGAGCTCTGTGTGTTTGCCAACACCGAACTCTGCGCTGTTATTGGCCACAGTCGATCAGCAGGTTTCAGCAAAAAATATTGTCTGAAAGCTGCTGACAAAATTAAGCTGTGTCCAATCACAGCACGGGTCAGCAGGGGAAGAGATAAGCGTCGCTCCAGGTAACTCAAGACCCTGCTGCTTCAACCTCTATCACCAGAGTGTGGGTGCGGCACTGTCTGCAAGCAGGTGCATTGTAACAGAAAAAATGGACTGGATAGCCACTAGTCATTGCACAGGAGTGCAGCCATCCAGTCTGTTTTTTTCTGTTTCACGGGTCAGCAGGGGGTGGGGGTGGGGCGTATGTGCACCACCAAACATGGAAGTACACCGCAACGTATCGGTACGTCGTGCTACCTGGCTGTGCCGCCCGCTCAAAGTATATCTACTGTGAGCGGGTTCGGCAAGAGGTTAAAAAACATCCCTTCATTTCAATTACTTACCTAATTTCAGACTCAGTGACATCACTGGGTCTCTGTGTTTTTCCATGCAATGCAGGCAGATCATGGCTGGTGGGAGGGGCTGTACATAGCATCCTGAAAACATCACAGTACCCTTTCTTAGTGCTCCTTCAAGAAGACACCTTAGCCTTGATACAAGCAGCAGAAGGAGTTATGCGAATATCCAAATGCCTTGATGAGTGAATGTCAGTCTGGAGGAGTGGGTATTCCTAGGTAGACTGTGCAAATTGTCCTAGATGATTACTACATGTGACGATGGACCTCCATGACTGGGAGAGCTAAAATCCAATGAATGAAAGGGACGAGCCAAGGACAGTCAGGTGAGGAAGGGAAGGCTTGAAGATGCTGAATGGTTTCCAGCCTGGAAATAAAGAGGCCTCTTCTTGCTATGTATGACCTGCTTCAGCTTCTAATGCACAGGAGAGGAGCCTATAATGTATAACTGTGCAAGACTGAAGACAAGAAACAATATATCTGATGCTACCTTGAAGCGGAGGTCCATCTGAAACAAAAAAAAGTAAAAGTCAGCAGATACACATACTGTAGCTGCTGACTTTTAATAATAAGACACTTACCTGTCATGGAGTCCAGCGATGCCCGCACCCGCCGCCGATCTTCGGATCGTGGGGTCAGGTGCAGCCGCGTCCATTGCGGGTAAGGGAACCCGCCAGTGTAGCATTACAGCTTCAGACTGGGCACCCTACTGCACATGTGCGAGGCTCCACTGAGCTCTACTATTGGCCAGGTGGCCAGTGGCAGAGGGAGGAGGGAGCCGGGCTGCTGACGTCAGCGGCCGCGGCTGCCGGCCTGAGCTCCCGGATGTGTGGAAAAGGACACCTGGCTAAAGATAGGTCTCCTCTTCCCCCTCCCCCCGAAAGATGTCAAATGTGACACCTGAGGGGGGGAATCCAACCAGTGGAAGTTCCACTTTTGGGTGGAACTCCACTTTAACTCAGGAAGAAATTTAAATAAAGTGACAGGGACCGCACCAATATCAGTCCGTTATATTTATATAGTAGGAAGTTACTGAAGCAGCTAGTGCCATTAAACAGATCCAATTTTAAAAACCTATTACTGTAGACTTCTAGCTAAAACTACATTGGGATTATTCCAAAAAAATGTTAAAAGGGTAAGTGGTGTTGCCTTTTTAAGTTATAAATATACATAATTCATATTATATGAAAAGTTCTATCTCTATAAAGTGCAAAGTGTTCATACATAAATCCATAAACATTGAAAAAATATATGATCTCTAAAAAAAATGTGCTCAAATGTGCACCAATCATAAAGTGATCAAAAGTTCATATTTTCAATAAATTCAACTTAATAGTCCATGTAGTATCAGGAAAATATGTAGAAAAAAATTATTTTAAAACCAAGAAATACAAATAAGTCTCATGTTCTGATTTTTCAAAGTGTCACGTGTCAGTTTATCAAAGTGACTTGTGCAGTAAACAGCATATTCTTCTGCGAATAATGTGGATCCACGTGTGCTCCCCTCTTGTTTCCACACCCACCAGATAGCAGCACAATAACGATAGTCACATGAGGTGGCAACATGCAATTGGAAGCATCCCCAATGACCTAGGAAACCATTGAGGAACTATATTCCTCTTGACTTCCTCTCTGACTGCAGTGCCACTGCGGAAGAGTGCCACCTGCAGTAGAGAAAGTAGATTGCACCTGCATACAAGGGGGGTACAAAATAGGCAGACCTATAAGCTTTGCTGCTGAAGTAGTTCATGGGTGGGAATTGGTGCACACTTTGGCCATTTTAGCCTGGTTGTTAAAGGACATTTCTTGGCAATGATAATGGGCTTTCCTCTCACTTCCTGTAGTGTCCCTGGGAGAGGTAGTGAAGGTAACTCATCCCAGTGGGGAAAAAAAGAAAGCAATAGAACACAACAGGACTTGTAACCCTTCATTTTTCTATTCAAAATGACAACAAAAAAAGTAGAAGCTTTCAATACTTTTTATTAAAGTTTTGGCCTGTCCATTAGGGGCACCCCCGTCTATCCATGCATCTGGCCCCCAATTTACATGCAGGGCGCCGGACGCATGGATTCCAATTCTAATAGGTTTAAAAAAAGGGTGGGCTCGGGGACCCGACTGGCTGAAAGGACAGGTGATCCTATTGGATGCCCAGGAGGAGGAGGGAGGAGATCCATGGTGGAAGCCGCCATGATGTAGAGGAGGAGGAAATGCCCACCTTTAGGAGCGCTGCCCGCCTGCAACCGTCAATGGGGAAAGTGCAGAGCTGGATGACCGACCGCTAGACCCCCGGGGGCGGGTGTGGGTGACCCGAGCGGGAGCGGGGGTTGTGGGGGTGGATTTGGTACTGGCCAACCGGGGAAGGGGGGGTTGGTTGTTTGCCACCCCCCACCTCAAAAAAAAAAAACGCCGTCACTGTTTGCTATCCTTTCATTTTACAGTAAAATGTATGCTAGATGTATATAACTAACACATAACCCTTCATAGTTTCTTAATATGTCTATATGTACAAAATATATCATGTGTAAAAAAAATATGAAATATTTAAAAGCGTAAATGTAAGCGTCAGAAAATGTTCTGCAGCTTAGCATTACTTTATGGATCATAATGACAGCTATTAAAATCTATTCAGCGTCTAGAATGGAGACAGAACCTGTACATGCAATTAAAGACAATGATCCTAAATAGGCTGTCTACATCATAGTTTGCAGAGACTCTCTGGTCGCCCTGTGAAGTATCTCAGCTTTCCGGCAATGTTGTTTCCCATTAGGCATCTACTCTGTCACAGGAGAGCATTGCCAAAAGCACTCAATAGCCAACATTTATTAAAATAAAGCAAGCCCACTGGAATGGCATTAGAAGGCTGTGCAGAGCGTCCACTGGGAATGATTTTTTAGAGTGTTGCTCTCCAGCCAATGATGCTAATGACGGAGGGGGTAGCGGTTTTGTCTAGTCACTTGATGTTATTAATGGAGGCAATCAAACTGCCTGCATTGTGGTAATAAACAAAGTGCAGTTCATTAATGTGGAGTTGTTTGCACAGTTAAAAAACTGTCAAAAGGAGTACAGCTAGCCTCGTATAATGCAAGATTCCTAAGCAATGCGACCAGTTGGAGCATTATATGTGACCAGTGTTCCCAAACTTCACTGTGTGTAGGTAAGTGTTGTCTGCTTTCTCCACTGTAGGTGGTGCTCACTACAGCAGCAGTACAGTTGGAAAGGAAGTCAAGAGAACATGGTTCCTCTATGGCTATAGGGAGCAGCAGGGAAAGAATCCTGATGAGGAGTAAAGTTGACAAACTTTCGGGTGTCCGTGTCCTGAATCTGAACCCGAGCGTTTGAGAAAAAACGTTCGGGTTCGGGTTCTGGGTTCTGGTATTTTATCACGCATGTTGAATAGCTGCAGGGCAGCCAATCGACAAGTGTTTCACTGGTTTTCCCTAGAAGCCATCACAGCCATGCCTACTAATGGCATGGCTGCGATTGGCCAGTGCATCATGTGACCCAGCCTCTATATGAGGCTGGAGTCACAGTGCTGCATGTCACATGCTCTCAGGTTAGTGTAGGGAGAGGTTGCTGCCGGCGCTGTGAGGGACAGATTGTGAGGGACAGATTGCAGTGATAATAACTAGGTAGAGATTACTACTACTGCTTTGAGGGACAGATTGTAGATCTATAACATCTCATCCTGCATTACAGAACTGATTACAGAACGATCTCTCATCCTGCATTACAGAACGATCTGATTACAGAACGATCTCTCATCCTGCATTACAGAACGATCTGATTACAGAACCATCTGATACTGGACTAGGTAGAGATTACTACTGCTTTGAGGGACAGATTGCAGATCTAAAAACATCTCCCATTTTTCTTCCTTTTGCAGCCCTCTAGCACTTTCCAGGACTTTTTTACAGTCATTTTTGTGCCGAAAAGTTCGGGTCCCCATTGACTTCAATGGAGTTCGGGGTCCGGGGTAAAGTTCGGGTAACGTTCGGTACCGAACCCGAATGTTTCCGGAAAGTTCGGCCGAACCCGAACATCCAGGTGTTCGCTCAACTCTAATGAGGAGGGAAAACGTAGGGCTGGCAACTCTCTGGACATGGCCAGGCCACATTCTGCCCCTCTTAACAGGCTGAAACCTGCTCTCTACATGCTGTTGGACCCATGAGTGTCCCCAGTTGGGTTGTGTTCCAACTGGGTTTAATATGAACTGTCTTTCATCGCATTTGGACTGTGTGTATTATTGACGTCGCACCACGCTGCACCCCACCCACATGTGGTTCACCAAAATCAACCATTCTTTTATGTGCGAGTGTTATCTCTAGTTCTGGTATTGAAAAATGAAGATTTGGTCCTTGGAGGAAATTTGCAGAACCTTACTACACTTTGGCAGAGATACAGAGGTATAAGCGCTAACATTGTTTTTTCTGTTGTGGATGCTCTTTTCCATCATAGGCACCCATGTTTTAAAGCAAACCTAGCCATGAATATCATTTTTCATGCCAAGTGCCACCATAAAGCTATTAGTTATCTCTCAAGGAGATTACAGTACTTGTGAGAATGTCTTTGCTTTCCATTCTCCACAGAGGACAGAACCATCTTTGTTAAGGCATCCTCCAGGTTCATCATCTACCTCCTGGAATGAGATGCTGGCCCACAGATAAAGTAATCATGTAAATCCTGATGATATTTTGGCCTGTGGGTAAATATTTTGTCTCCCATGGTTGGCCCTACATCTGCCTCAGATTTTCACCTTGTAAGCTGTCAGAAAGTGACAGTGAACGAGTAACTATTGGGGAAAGAAAGACTGAGAAAGCAATTCTTCCTGCCTGCAGCAGACCAATACCTCATTCTCCCAAGAAGCTTTTCTAAGACAGATCTGTATTTGCTAGACTGGAGGCCAAGAGTTGATTTCAAATAATAGTGAAGAGTGGTAGCATTTATTTTAAATTACAGATAGGTCTACTTTAACCGGTTCCACACCGTGCGCAGTATATTTACTGCGGCGGTGTGGACGCTTAACGCGAATTGCGTAGAAATGCTGCTATTCGCGCAGGAGCAGCTAGGGGGCGATCGCGCGCCGCCGCCGGCGCGCTCTCGTGCCCGACACACTCCAGAGGAGTGTGCTCGCGGCTCGGGCAGACCCAATGTCCGCCAGCGAGCCGCGATGAGCCCCTAGAGCCAAAGAGCGCGGACCGCCGATGTAAACACAGCGGTTCCTGGCTCTTTCAATGGGGACATAGGAGATCTACTGATCCCTGTCACTGGGATCAGTTAGATCTCTTATGCCCATGGTAGCCCAGCCCACCCACAGTAAGAACACACCCAGGGAACACAGTTAACCCCTAGATCTCCCCCTGCAGGTTAACCCCTTCACTGCCAATGACATTTATACAGTAATCAGTGGACATTTAAATTTCTGATCGCTAAATAAATGTCATTGGTCCCAAAAAAGTCAAAGTGTCAAAAATGTCCGACATGTCCGCTGCAATATCGCAGTACCGCTAAAAATTGCAGATCACCGCCATTAATAGTAAAAAATAAAAAAAATAAATAAAAACCCCAGAGATGAATTCTTATCATCCGTAAACACTGCAACTTTTGCGCAAACCAATCAATAAAAGCCAATTGCGATTTTTTTTACCAAAAATATGAGGAAGAATATAAATCGGCCAAAACCGATGAAAAAAAATGTTTTTTTATATTTTTTTTTTTGGATTTGAATTTTAGCAAAAAGTAAGAAATATCTTTTTTTTTCAAAATTGTCGCTCTTTCTTATTAAAAAAGTCAGTTTTTCCGACAAGTTTATTGTAAATTGTGATAATCCTGACACCAAATATTTGGAGGTAATCAATTTATCCTCTCACCCTCTGTCTACAACTGAAATTGAGGTTTTGAGCCTAGGCTTGTCCTTTTGTCCAAACCAAAATATTGATAAATTCACTTTAATTAAGGACATACATCTTTTCGCCGTAAAGTAATGTACAAGACTATTTATGGTAAAGAATCTCAGGAACAGTTGACCAATTCCAGTTTGGAATTGCAAACTATTCAAGATTTAATGGATCTTTGGGAGGAGTCGGAGCCAACCCAGGAAACCGACGGAATTTCACCTTTATCAACATCAGGTGATATCCGGGTACAAGGGGTTTGATTTCCCCCTCCCAGTCATTATAGACCCAAATCACGTGCTTTCCCCCAATTGAGTTCTAACCCCAATATTTGGGCGTTTATCCAACAAACTATAAGAGAAGTTGAAAAACTAAACTTTAAGGCTCCAATAGCATCTAATTTATCTCTACCCCAAAAAGAAGCTGTTTTAAGACTTCAGTCCAATCATGAGATAATCATCAAAACCGCTGATAAAGGCGGTAATCTGGTTGTTATGAACTACGATCAATATTTGTCCATGTGCAACAAAATTTTTTCCAACCGTGATTGGTATAGACCTATAACCAGAACGGTAGTTGAAAATTTCATTGAGATGTACCGCAAAATTATTTTCCGCGCATATCATCAAGGAACTATAGACAAAAATACTTGGCAATTCCTAAATGTCAGAGATCCAGTGATTCCGACCTTTTATGCTCTGCCAAAAATTCACAAATCCTTACATACTCCTCCAGGGAGACCCATAATTTCAGGCTGCGGTAGCATATCTGAAAAAGCCAGTGAATTAGTAGATACATATCTCCAACCTCATGTAACAGCGTTATCTTCCTACGTCAAGGACACTATTCACCTGCTCCGCATTATTGAGGGACTACATGTCCCCACTAATGCCTGGCTTGTTGCTCTGGACATCGAAAGCCTTTACGATTCAATTCCCCATTTTTATGGGATTACTGTCATTTCCAAATTTTTACTCTACCAAGTATAACCAATTTGTTATAGAGCTTCTTACTTATATTCTTACCACCAACTGTTTTACATTTAGTTCTTCCCACTACCTCCAGGTGCAGGGAGTGGCAATGGGCACCAGGTGTGCACCAGCATATGCCAACCTGTACCTGGGGGGGGTGGGAACAGGAATTATTTTCGCGCGACGATATAATGCCCCTTCTGTGCCATATAGTAGCTTGGCATAGATACATAGATGACGTATTATTCATTTGGACAGGTACTCGTGTACAACTTTCGAATTTCATGAATGTAATTTCAAATAACAATTTCAATTTGAAGTTTACAATGGAATGTAACCAGAGTAGAATTACTTTCTTAGATTTGGAAATATTCATTGACCGTAATGGTATACTGGGATCCACCTTATTTAGAAAGCCTACAGCAGGCAACACTATCCTAAACGCACATAGTTTCCATCCTAAACCCTTGTTGGATAGCATTCCATACAGTCAGTACCTGAGGATAAAGCGCAATTGTTCCTCGGATTCTGACTATTGTAAAGCAGCACAGGAATTACGTACCAGACTGCGAGCTCGTGGCTATAGTCGGTCTTGTTTGAAGAGAGCATATCAGAAATGCAATTTACACAACAGAGAATCTTTAATATATTCTCAGAAAACTAGGAAAGATTAAAATTCGGTTAGATTCATAACCCAATATTCAAACCAACATAGACAGGTTAGGTCAATTATAGAAAAGCATTGGCCCCTCCTACTAGCTGATTCACAAATTGCCCCACACATTCACCCTCACCCCCAGATAACTTTCAAACGAGCCCGTTCCCTGAAGGATAAACTGGTGAAAAGCCATCTTGAGGGACCCAAAACTACTGAATGTGTCAAAACTGGCACATTTGCCTTTGGCAGGTGCCAATTCTGTTCATATATAGTGAACTCGGACCAAATCCTCCTGCCCAATGGACAGTGGCATGGGATAAAACATCATGTCACCTGCCAGACGGCGGGAGTAGTATATCTTGCTTTTTGCACCTGTGGTGCTTTTTATATTGGAAAAACAAAGCGGCCATTCATCAAACGCATTACAGATCATATTATACCTCTTTACAAGAAGAAAATAACCACTGCCTTAAATTTGCATGTAGTCAAATCTCACCACTTCGATTCGAAGGTGGTGAAATTTGCAGCCCTCCAGCACATACCTTTGGGCACCCGAGGTGGTAGTGTGGATCGGGCTCTCCTCCAATCCGAGGCGAGATGGATCAATCATTTGCGTGCAACCACGTTCCCCGGGTTAAATGAAAATATAAGTTTTACATCATTCTTATAACACATATGTGTGCCATCATATGTTTTGGTTTAAACATTAAACATAAGTTTAGTATCACTTTTTTCAGGTTCCTTTTGGGCACGCGTTACACACGTGCTGGGAATTTTTTGTTTTCCAGAACATCATGATGGAATAGATTGGGTTATTTTTGCTCAATGCCCTATGTATCTTGGACTGTACATTAATAATCCTTTTAAAGCCTGTATATATGCTCCTCAGATAATATGTATCTTTTGGGGCTCATCTATATAGCTTATTCTTGTCAAGTTGGTATATTTGTTGTATTTTTAAGTAATGGAATGTGAATTTCATACTGTCTATTTATTCATATATCTATACTCCTTTGTTTGAATAATATTTTTATGCGCCTTCTTGTTCCTGGAGTAAAGCTTGCTAAGTCACATCAGGTCGATTTTCGACCTTGCCTTTGATCCCTTCCTTCTGTGTCTGATGTTCGGGTGCGTAAGGGTGCTGTGTGCATCCGCTCGGTTGATGCTGCAACCCCCCTAGCAGCGTCACCAGCGGCCCATGTTGCCGCTTCCTCCAAGTCCACGGGCCTTTTGCTACTTCCCCATATGCGCATGGCGTCACCCCTGCCGCTGTGCACCATGGGGTTTGTAGTTCAGCCCGGGATTTGGAGCGTCACATGACGTGTGCACCTGACCATTGTACTGCTTTGAGGTGAGTCCTCTTTTACACTGCTGGTTGTTGTTGGGTCATTCATATCAGACAATTCCTATCTTTCCTTCTCCTTTGTTTCCTTAATTTGGCCTTGGGACATATGCAGTTTCAAGTGAGGACTTCATTGTTCCCTATCTGAAAAGCAATACTTTGTGTTTTTTACATATAAAGCGTTAGCTAAGTATATCTACGAGCCTGTTACTTTCCTGCTATCTATCTGATCATATAATATACCTGAATTGTGACCATATATGGATACACATATTTATGGTATATATTTTTTCAGGTAAGCATTTGTGGCATGTGTGTGCGACCCTGGGGTTTTCCACGTGCCTTTGGCGCTTTTCATGGGCGGGACCTATTGCATTGAAGCACCGACTTCCATCCGATGGCGCAGTTGCACATCTTGGATTGATTCGGGCTCATGCGAATGGTCCACGGTCTATGGTGCGCCTCGCGTTGTGGAGTTCCGGGAATCGCATACATTTTGGAGCAAATGCAATTTTTAGCCAATCCTGCAAAAAAATCTTTTTCTGTTGTTTTAGGGCACCGAGCTGTGCACAACCCCCTTTCATACGGGGTTTGGATTTCATTTCCACCCATTAGGCCGTTGGTATCAAAGAAACTGTCTTAGATACAAGGTATTAACAATTTTGATGTCATACCCTTATACACATATAAAGAAAATCCCCCCCCTTTTTTTTTTTTCTTATCATTGATTCTACCTTTGTCGGTTCCACCTATAGTTGCTTGGTGGATGCACAGCACCATCGCTCCCGGTGTGACGCAGTCACTGAATGAACGGCGAAGGCTTGACTTGCAGGCATGATCCCAGGCAATAGGAGGTGACGCATATTAATATTCAGTTCATATTTTGGTACTTTACATTGGTATTTCTGATACTGTTAATATAAACCTATTTGAGTTATCTGTATATATGTATATTTTTGGACATCTTTGTATAATGTTTACTCATTATCTCTATTCTCTTATATTAGAATGGTACAAAGAAATGTGTCGCTTGTAGTCCCTGAGGAAGCCTATTGAGGCGAAACATGTTGAACATCGACACAGATTTGTATAAACTATTCGCAACGCTCTATGTACCTATTTGTACCTATTTGAAAAAAACTTTTCCTGCCTGTTTTTTCCATATATGTTGTTCTTAAAATGCCAATAGTGCGCTAGCACAAATAAGTGCTAATTTTAACATTAAAACCAATAAATATTTCAATTTTATACTTCTCTATTGTTGATTGAAATTTGGATACAAGTTCAAGTGCATGCACCGCTATAGTCCCTCCACAATTTGAACCCCTCCCGAGGTGTTTTACCTCTCCCTTTTCCCATCCCCTTCCCACTTCCAACCAATTTATCATACTACTTTGGGATGAGGTGCTCTCTGCAAGAAGTGCCACTGTACTTTTTCTTCCTTGTCGCTCTTTCTTTGTTTATAGCGGCGTTCAGAAATGACGCAGCGGTGATCAAATACCACCAAAAGAAAGCTCTATTTGTGGGAAAAAAAGGACCCAAATTACATTTGGGTACAACGTCGCATGACCACGCAATTGTCAGCTAAAGCGATGCAGTGCCGAATCGCAAAAAGTGCTCTGGTCAAGAAGGGGGTAAAACTTTCCGGGGCTGAAGTGGTTAAAGTACCGCCTATTTGGTCGAGTGAATGCTCTCTTCTAGATGTTCATGGCAGGTCCCAGAAGAAGGCTGTCACAAACGTTAACAGTGAAAAATAATATGTTTGCTGTTGCTACAGATGTCAGTCATTAGGACAAGCTCATGGTTTAAACCCACACACCACTAATAAGTGTTCACTGTCATGACTTCAGCCCAGTTCTTTTAGTTGACAACCCTGTTATATACACTATGTTGTCAAAAGTATTGGGACACCTGCCTTTGCACACACATGAACTTTAACGGCATCCCAGTCTTAGTCCATAGGGTTCAATATTGAGTTGGCCCACCATTTGCAGCTATAACAGCTTCAACTCTTCTAGGAAGGCTGTCCACAAGGTTTAGGAGTGTCTATGGGAATGTTTGACCATTCTTCCAGAAGTGCATTTATAAGGCCAGGCACTGATGTTGGATGAGAAGGCCTGGCTTGCAGTCTCTGCTCTAATTCATCCCAAAGGTGTCATATCCAAAAAGGTACACTGCTCTAACTGTAAGGAAAAGCCTGCAGGCAATGATGAACTTCACCCCAACTCAGGTGCTCTGGCTTCTCTGAGTGTTCTCCCAATGCTCAGGCAATGATACAATTGGTACAGTAAGAAATGATCCGGCAGTACAGGCTGTGAACAAGGCACTCTTGATGCCGAAACGCATCAGCTTGTACTGCCTTTAACACGACCATGAAGCAATAAACCAGATAATATCCAAATCCAGTGTGCCGGCTCATTTCTTACTTTACCAATTGTATCATCCCAAAGGTGTTCTATTGGGTTGAGCTCAGGCCAGTCAAGTTCCTCCACCCCAAGCTCGCTGATCTATGTTTTTATTGACCCAGCTGCAGGGAACTCTATTTTTAAAGATGTCATCCTACACATGGCATCAAAAATTTTCAGTTGATAGAAATGTTAGGGCCAAAGAGGAATAGACATGTGCAGAACAAAAAACTTTGTTTTGTTTTTATGCGTTATTTACATACATTTGTTTAGTTAAATCTGTTTAACTTGTTTAATTTGTTTTCGGAGTTCGCTCAGTTTATTCTTATTTGAATTGATTCAAATTTTCCAAATTTGACTCGATTTGAATTCCATTCAAATTGCATTTGAAATTCGAATTGTGGGTGATGGTTATATTCTTTCTATTCCATTCTATTCTATTGTTTTTCATATTCTATTCTTTTATTTTCTATTATAGTCTAATCTTTTCTATTTTATTCAAATTTATTCTATTCAAAATTAGAAATTCAGAAAATGGTTATATTGCTATGTACTTTCTGTTCTATTATTTTCTGTTTGTTTATTTTATTTGTTTATATTCTGTTATAATCTATTCTTTTCTATTCTATTCTATTCTATTCTATCCTATTCTTTTCTATTCAAATTCAAATTTATTTTATTCAGTATTCAAATTTTGGAAGATGGTTATATTCTTTCTATTCTCTTCTGTTGTTTTTTTCTATACTATTCTGATATTTTCTATTCTAATTTATCCTTTTCTATTCTATTTAAACTCAAATTGATTCTATTTAAATTTTTGGGAATGGTTATATTCTTTCTATTCTAATGTTTTTTTTATTCTATTCTATGCTATTCTTTTTTTTTCCATTCTATTATTTTCTATTCCATTTTTTCTATTCTATTGTGTTCTTATGTATTCAAATGTATTCAAATTTCAGAAGATGGTTATATATTTTTTTATTCTATTCTTTTTATTCTATTCTATTTGATTCTATTCTATTCTATTTGATTTATTCTGTCCTGATCTTTTATTTTCTATACTATATTGTTCTAATTTACTCTATTATATTTTATTCTTTTTTTCTGTTATATTCTTTTCTATGCTATTTTTTTTATCTATTCTATTCCTTTATCTTCTATTCTATTTCATTCTCTTTGGATATTGGAAAACAAATGGAAAGGAATTCAAATTCAAATTGATTTGCATTTCGTCCAAATTTTTTTTTCGTTATTTCGGATTCATTTAAATTCATTACTATTTTAATTAGGAAATTTGGATACATCCGAATTTCCGAAAAACAAAAAATTTGTGTGGATTTCAAGTTGAAACTAAACAAACTGCACATGTCTAAAGAGGATTTTTTTTCACCACAGTTTTATGAGAGAGGGCTGGCTTGTTAGAGAACCGACTCAAACAGTGAGGGTGTCTCAGATAAATGTTGGATGGAACAGAAACTATTATAAGCAGAAACTTATCTTTTTGACTCGTCTCAGTAACCCACCTCTCTACACAATCTATTTTACAATATCACCAGAAATCACTATACCAGTATAAGAAACAATATTCATATTTTATGTAGAGATGAGAATTGTTATAGGACACTTTCTAGGGGCATTTGCTGCAAAAGGTCAGCTATGTTAGGCAGCAATCCCTGCTCTCCCTGCTGCAGCTCCCAGCAGTGACTCAGCTCAGCTAACCCTGAGATGCTTTATCACTGCTGGGAGTGGTATTTGAATGCCTTTCGTACTCTGGCTATGAACTTTGGGTATGAATCACTCCACAGTGCCCACAGCTGCAGAAACCACAACATACAAAGCCATTCACAACTCTGCCCCGAGCTACATCACCAATCTTGTCTCCAAATATCACCCAAACCGTCCTCTCCATTCCTCCCAAGACATCTTACTCTCAAGCTCCCTCATCTCCTCTTTCCATGCTCATCTCCAGGATTTCTCCAGAGCCTCCCCCATCCTCTGGAACTCTCTACCTCAACCTGTCCGCCTATCTCCTTCTCTTGCTACCTTCAGGCAAACCCTGAAAACTCATCTCTTCAGGGAAGCCTATCACACCTCCAACTAATATTTTACCTCTTCCATCAACTCATTCCCCACAGTTAGAACCTTTTGTACTACCTGCCCCACTCTATTAGATTGTAAGCTCTTCTGAGCAGGGGCCTCTTGATCATCTTGTATTTTATTGTATTGTAACTATATTGTCTCCCTTTTACATTGTAAAGCGCTGCGTAAACTGTTAGCGCTGTATAAATCCTGTATAATAATAATAATAGTGTATTAAACTGGTAGTAGACCCTTGCCTTAATGCAGATAAATTGAATAATAATGTCCCACATAGTTCCACCCACTTTTCCAAGCCTGTGATTTGCAAAACATGATGAGGTCAGACCACATTTATTGAATCATCTATCAGATGTGCCAATATTTAACATGAATTATAATTATTGCTTCCCAAAATTTTCAAGGCATTCAATGCTTTGGTCCTTGATTTGCCCAAATCAGTTCTATTATCCTTACCCGGCTCCAACAATGGAAACTTTTATTGATTTTCTTTATAAACTTTATTACTCAGAAACATAATATATATGGAAGTGATGATTTGATCCATTATTATTATTATACAGGATTTATATAGTGTCAACAGTTTTTGTAGCGCCTTACAACATAAGGGCAGAGAGTACAATTACAATACAATTTAATGTGGTTGTAAAGGCTGAAATTTCTATGCATAAAGTTAAAAAAAACTTCTGTGTACTGCTCACCCCACAGCCCCCTAATACTCACCTGAGCCCCCTCTCTATCCAGAGATGTGCACGAGAGCCTCAGCTGTCCCAGGACCCCCTCTTCTCATTAGCTGAGAAAGCAGCGGGGGCCATTGGCTCTCACTGCTGTCAATCACAGCCAGTGAGCCAACGAGGGGAGACATAGGGGCATATAGAGCAGGGCTCAGGAGTAGAGTTGATTGAACCTTTGGAAGTTCGGGTTCTGCAGGTTCGGCCGAACTTCGGGACAAAGTCCGGGTTCGGGTCTGGACTTGACCCGAACTTTGACCCGGACCCCAAACCCCATTGAAATCAATGGGGACCTGAACTTTTAGGCACAAAAATGGCTGTAACAAAGTCCTGGAAAGTCCTAGAGGTCTGCAAAAGGAAGGAAAATGGAGGTAAGGGTCGGACAAGTGCCCTACAAAGAAATGGGGATAGGGAAATAACTTAAAATAATTTTTAAGCTAAAATCACATAAAAAAAAATCAAAAATGGAGGTGTATGTGGAGCTGGAGGTTGAGGAGGTGGTGAAAGTGGCGGTGGAGGAGGAGGAAGTAGCCAACGCTGTTTTTTTTTCATTTTTGGAATTTTTTTTTTTTTTTAAACCAGCAATGTAGATGCACTTTTTAATTTTGTGCAAGAAACAATAATCTGTCCCTTTAAGCAACAGTAGGAACCTCTCCCTATAGAACTAGGAGATGATTTTAGATTCTAAAATCATCTCCAAGTTGTGCAGGGAAAGCCTCCAGCTGTTGCTTTAAGGGAAAGATTATTGTTCTAAAATCATCTTCAAAGTGTGTGGGAAAAGCCTATTGCAGGTGTATAGAGCCATATTACTGTTCTAAAATCATCTTCACAGTGTGTGGGAAAAGCCTTTTTCAGCTGCATAGAGCCATATTAGTGTTCTAAAATCATCTTCACAGTGTGTGGGAAAAGCCTGTTTCAGCCGCATAGAGCCATATTAGTGTTCTAAAATCATCTTCACAGTGTGTGGGAAAAGCCTGTTTAAGCCACATAGAGCCATATTAGTGTTCTAAAATCATCTTCACAGTGTGTGGGAAAAGCCTGTTTAAGCCACATAGAGCCATATTAGTGTTCTAAAATCATCTTCACAGTGTGTGGGAACCGAGATACGCCGACTTTGTCCGAAAAGGGTGTGTGACACTTCTACTAAAATCTTGTGATTATACCGAGATAC
>BLSH010333413.1:101626-120086 GCA_018402905.1 Glandirana rugosa | reverse complement strand
GAGACAGCTAATATGGCTCTATGCGGCTTAAACAGGCTTTTCCCACACACTGTGAAGATGATTTTAGAACACTAATATGGCTCTATGCGGCTGAAACAGGCTTTTCCCACACACTGTGAAGATGATTTTAGAACACTAATATGGCTCTATGCGGCTGAAACAGGCTTTTCCCACACACTGTGAAGATGATTTTAGAACACTAATATGGCTCTATGCGGCTGAAACAGGCTTTTCCCACACACTGTGAAGATGATTTTAGAACACTAATATGGCTCTATGTGGCTTAAACAGGCTTTTCCCACACACACTTTGAAGATGATTTTAGAACAGTAATATGGCTCTATGCCCCTGCAATAGGCTTTTCCCACACACTTTGGAGATGATTTTAGAACAGTAATATGGCTCTATGCGCCTGCAAGAGGCTTTTCCCACACACTTTGAAGATGATTTTAGAACAGTAATATGGCTCTATGAGGCTGAAATAGGCTTTTCCCACACACTTTGAAGATGATTTTAGAACAGTAATATGGCTCTATGCCCCTGCAATAGGCTTTTCCCACACACTTTGAAGATGATTTTAGAACAATAATCTTTCCCTTAAAGCAACAGCTGGAACCTTTCCCTGTACAACTTGATGATGATTTTAGAACATTAATCTTTCCCTTAAAGCAACAGCTGGAACCTTTCTCTGTACAACTTGATGATTTTAAAAGAATAATCTTTCCCTTAAAGCAACAGACTCCACCTAGTCCAGTTAGATCGTTCTGTGCAGCAGGATGAGGTCTGCAATCTGTCCCTCAAAGCAGCAGTACTAGTATCTCTCCCTAGTCCACAATCAGATTGTTCGTTCTGTGCAGCAAGATGAGATGTTCTCTGTTCTGCAATCTGTCCCTCACAGAGCCAGCAGCATCCTCTCCCTAAACTATCCTGAGAGCATATGACATGCAGCACGGTGACTCCAGCCCCATATAGAGGCTGGGTCACATGGTGCACTGGCCAGTCACAGCCATGCCATTAGTAGGCATGGCTGTGATGGCTTCTAGGGAAAACCAGTGAAACACTTGTTGATTGGCTGCCCTTGGCAGCTTTTCAACATGTGGAATAAAATACCAGAACCCCCGGACCCGAACCCGGACTTTTTTTTGAAAAGTCCGGGTCCCGGACACCCAAAAGTTCGGTACGGACCCGAACTTTACAGTTCGGGTTCGCTCAACTCTACTCAGGAGCGAGCACACACCAGTTTCCCCATAGCAAGCAGTCGCTATTTAGGGACTGGTCAAAGGGGAGGAGCCAGAAGCTCCAGTGGGGGGAGCCTGAGAAGAGGAGGATTGGGGCTTTTCTGTGCAAAACCACTGCACAGAGCAGTTAAGTATAACATTTTTGTTATTTATTTATTTTTTTTAAAGCTGAACTTTTAATACAACTGTAATGCAGTAAGAATCAGAGGGCCCTGCTAAGCTAAGATCTTACAATCTAAGAGGTAAGGTCAAGAGATACAAAAGGTCATAACTGAGGGAGATGAGCTGATGAAGAAAGTGGAAATGCAGTTGTTAAGTGGGGGTTGAGTAGGCCTCTCTGAAAGGAAGGGTTTTCAAGGATTGTCTAAAAGTTGACAGAATAGGAGATCAGTGGCGGCTGCTCAATAAGGGGTGCTTGGGTGCCGTCTCCCCCTGCTGATCACAAAAAGAAAAAAAAAAAGCCTATTTGTCAGTCATTAAAGACTATGTGTGTGCACTGAACAGGCTGCTACACATAGTCTGATTGGCTGCCTGAGCCAGTGACTGACTGGCATTGTATGCTGTGGGCAGGGGCAGGACTGTGGCGGATGTGCAGGCGAAGCACTCCGCTGGGTCTCAGTCCCGCCCGCCGCAGAACATCGAAGACGAGTCCACACTCCACTCCACACTGCCAGCCAGCTACAGGCCCAGACAGCTGACTCAAAGCCGACTCAGCCAGCCAGCGGCAGAGAGTGTCAGTTCCCACTGCCAGAAGGACAGCAGTGCCAGCGAGGCAGACTCGTGATGTGAGTCAGGACAGCCCTGCAGTACATGACAGGTGGGTCCATGTGAGACCACTGATAGGGGGTCCAGGACTAGTGTGACTGAGACCTTACGGAGGGCTACCAGTGGCTAAACACACTGTGTTAAAAGGATGTCAGATTTTTGCAGCAGATAAGCACTCTCATCACCTAAAGCAGCCTATGCCCCCCAGCACACACATGCTACACATGTACAGACTGGTTTTTAATGCATATTGCTGAGATTGAGGCAAACCTTGCAGATGTGGACCCCTGTGATGGCTGCTGGGGGTCTCAGGAAGGTTTCTCCCCCCATGGTGTCCTATGAAGGTGGATGGCAGGTCTTGCAGCAGATATGCAGCCTCTAGCTGTCCCCCAGCAGACAGGGTTTTAATGCATATTGCTGAGATTGATGCAAACCTTGCAGATGCAGACCCCTGATTGCTGTTGAGGGTCTGAGCTCCTGGGTCTGTACACCTGCTGTGCCCTTTATGAGGGGTTCCCACCATCCCTGTGCTGAGTTCCCGGGTCTGTACACCTACTGTGTCCATTATGAGGGGTCACCACCATCCCTGTGCTGAGTTCCCAGGTCTGTTCTCCAGATGTGCCCATTATGAGGGTCCCCACCATCTCTGTGCTGAGCCCCAGGTCTGTACACCTGCTGTGCCCATTCTGAGGGGTTCCCACCATCCCTGTGCTGAGTTCCTGAGTCTGTACACCTGCTGTCCCCATTATGAGGGATTCCCACCATTCATGTGCTGAGTTCCCAGGTCTGTACACCTGCTGTGCCCATTATGAGGGGTTCCTACCATCCCTGTGCTTAGTTCCTGGGTTTGTAAACCTGCTGTGCCCATTATGAGGAGTTCCCACCATCCCTGTGCTGAGTTCCCAGGTCTGTACACCTGCTGTGCCCATTATGAGGGGTTCCCACCATCCCAGTGCTGAGTTCCCAGGTCTGTACACCTGCTGTGCCCATTATGAGGGGTTCCCACCATCCCTGTGCCGAGTTCCTGCGTTTGTACACCTGCTGGGCCCATTATGAGGGGTTCCTACCATCACTGTGCTGAGTTCCTGGGTCTGTACACCTGCTGTGCCCATTATGAGGGGTTCCCACCATCTCTCTATAAGGGGCGGGGCTTATGAGAAGTGGGATGGGTCAAAAAAGAAGGGCAGGGTCTGGCGCCCCCCCATACTAAAATTTCACCAGCCACCACTGTAGGGGATAGTTGGACAGATTGGGACAGGGAATTCCACAGAATGGGAAAGGCTCGGGAGAAGTCCTGGAGGTGAGCATGGAGGTGACAAGGGAGCTAGAGAGCAGGAGGTCTTGGGAGGAACGAAGAGAATGAGTAGGTTGGTATTTTGAGACCAGTTTAGTGTTGTAGCTGGGTGTGCCGAGTTGTGGATGGCTTTGTAAGTTGTTGTTAGTATTTTAAAAATGAATTAGTTGGGTGAGTGGAAGCCAGTTGAGGGATTGGCAGAATGGGGTAGTGTGCAGTGGATTTGCACAGAGCAGCCCTGATCCTCCTTTTCTCGGGTCCCGCTTCAGTGCTCCTGGCCCCTTCCTCCTGTCAAGTGCTCCCACAGCAAGCAGCTTGCTATGGGAACACCCAATAGACATGGAACCCTGGTTCTGCCCCAGCCCCCTCTCCCTTGATTGGCCAATGGTGCCTCTGCTTTGTCTCAGCCAATCAGAAAGAGAGTCCTGGATGGCCAAGGCACTCGCTAGATAGAGATGGGGTTTAGGTAAGCATTAGAGGGTGCTGGGGCAGCTGCTGCATATAGAAGGTCTTTTTTATCTTAATGCATAGAATGCATTAAAGTGGATGTAAACTCACCACTCGCCCAGAATAAACTAATAAGTTTATATACTGTACATGCAAGCCTCCTGCATGTATCTCTACCTTGCAAATGTCTCCCACTTCAGCAGTAGCAGCCCCACAAAACTCTAGAAGCAGTGGGTAGGTCTCTTTGCTGGAGCTCGGTGGGTGGAGTTGTGATGTCACATGACTCCCCACCCACCACTACACTGTCCTACTTTGCTATTCCTGAGTTTTGAGAAACATCCTGTCAAAACTCAGGAAAGGCATCACATGACTTCAGCATGCCCAATGATGCTGAGGTGTGGAGCAGCCAATCCTGGGAGAGCTGGAGGAGAAAGGAGGAGGGGGGAGTGTGGAGCTTCGTCTGCTCTGCACATGAGATAAGGAAATGACCTGTCACTCACACTGCACTGGGAAGAAACGTCTCCTATTTCTCTGTGAGACTTTTTTTTTCTTACTGAAAAAAGACAAGGTGATTGCTCAGAGCTGGATTAACTCTTTGTGCCAAGACTGGGCACAGATGACGTGTTCTGCTTTATTCTACTAGTCAGAATTAATAATTCACATTTTTTATGGGTTTTCATCCACTTTTGGATAAAAAAAACCTTCTGACTTTACAACCATTTTAATCCTCCACATGTGCAATAAACTTAAATAAATACAGTATATACATCAACAACATTTGTGGGTTGTTAGGAATAACCAAAATGCAAATAAAACTCTTAAATAATAAATCATATAACACACTATGTTCAATTAGTGAGGGAGCTTCCTCCAAAACCCCAGTGCTGCAAGAGCAGTAATATAAATAGGAAACAAATAATTATGGACAATTTTTAAATATAAATTAAAATAGTTGTAAACCCGTGTTCCCAGTGCCAGTGCTATGTAGATCACAAAAAATAAATGTTAATAATTCAACAATACATGTCACAATGTATATTACTCCATCATACCAGTGATGTAACATAAACACACACCAAAATTTATGTTGAGGAGTTGTCTCCAGATTCCCAGTGCTGTGCAAGACAACTCACAACTAATCTATGAATATACTATAGATAAAACATTTGTATACATGTAGTGAATAGAGTTGAGCGAACCCGAACTGTAAAGTTCAAACTTTTGGGTGTCGGTGACCTAGACCCGAACACGGACATTTGAAAAAAGTTCGGGTTCGGGTTCTGGGTTCGGGTATTTGATCACGCATGTTGAATAGCTGCAGGGCAGCCAATCAACAAGCGTTTCACTGGTTTGCCCTTAGAAGCCATCACAGCCATGCCTACTAATGGCATGGCTGTGATTGGCCAGTGCATCATGTGACCCAGCCTCTTTATAAGCTGGAGTTACTAAGTGCTGCAGTCACATGCTCTCTGAGACTCTGACTAGTGTAGGGAGAGGATGCTGCCGGCGCTGTGAGGGACAGATTGCAGATATATATAATAACATCTCATTGATCTGATTGTGGACTAGGTAGAGACTACTACTACTGCTTTGAGGGACAGATTGCAGATCTCATCCTGCATTACAGAACGATCTGCTTTGAGGGACAGATTGCAGATCTCACCCTGCATTACATAACGATCTGACTGGACTAGGTAGAGTCTACTGCTTAGAGGGACAGATTGCAGATCTCATCCTGCATTACAGAACAATCTGACTGGACTAGGTAGAGCCTACTGCTTAGAGGGACAGATTGCAGATCTCATCCTGCATTACAGAACAATCTGACTGGACTAGGTAGAGTCTACTGCTTAGAGGGACAGATTATTGTTCTAAAATCATCTCCTACAGGGTCAGTTTCCTGCTGTTGCTGTAAGGGACAGATTATTATTGTTCTATAATCATCTCCTAGTTCTAAAGGGAGAGGTTCCTGCTGGTCCTGTAAGGGACAGATAATTGTTCTAAAATCATCGCCTACTCCTATAGGGTCAGGTTCCTGCTGTTGCTGTAAGGGACAGATTATTGTTCAATAATCATCTCCTAGTTCTAAAGGGAGAGGTTCCTGCTGGTCCTGTAAGGGACAGATAATTGTTCTAAAATCATCGCCTACTTCTATAGGGTAAGGTTCCTGCTGTTGCTGTAAGGGACAGATTATTGTTCTATAATCATCTCCTAGTTCTAAACGGAGAGGTTCCTGCTGGTCCTGTAAGGGACAGATAATTGTTCTAAAATCATCGCCTACTCCTATAGGGTCAGGTTCCTGCTGTTTCTGTAAGGGACAGATTATTGTTCCATAATCATCTCCTAGTTATAAAGGGAGAGGTTCCTGCTGGTCCTGTAAGGGACAGATAATTGTTCTAAAATCATCGCCTACTCCTATTGGGTCAGGTTCCTGCTGTTGCTGTAAGGGACACATTATTGTTCAATAATCATCTCCTAGTTCTAAAGGTAGAGGTTCCTGCTGGTCCCGTAAGGGACAGATAATTTTTCTAAAATTATCACCTACTCCTATAGGGTCAGGTTCCTGCTGCTCCTGTAGAAGAAGAAGAATTTATTATTCTTTTTTTTTGTATTAATAAATACTTAAATAGTGCTACATAGTAAATTTGCGGGCAGAATGAGGAGAGCATCAAACAAGGGACGTGGTCGTGGTGCTGCTGGTGTTGGTGGTGTTGGTGAAGCTCCTGTTGGAAGGAGAGGATGTGGTCGATCTGTGCCAGCTACACGCACGAGTGAAACACCTTCCTCAGGTGTGAGTAGCCGACAGAACCTTCAACATTATATGTTAGGCCTGAATGCCGCTCAACGAATGGTGAGGCCAGAACAAGCACAGGTGATAGTAGATTGGGTGGCTGACAATGCCTCCAGTTCCTTCACATTGCCTCCCTCCCGGTCCCTTGATGAAAGCTCAGAGTTGGCACCTGAACCCCATGGCCATCTGTCTTTCACCTCAGCCCCTTGTAAATTAGCCAAGCAGTCTGAGCCCCAAGTCATGCAAGAGACTCTTATGGTTTTTGATGACTCACCTGGTGTGCTTTCCGTGGGCCATCCACATAGCCCTGCCCCAGAAGTGGAAGACATTGAATGCACCGATGCCCAAACACTTCTGTTGCAGGATGAGGACATGGAAACACCAGCGCAGCACATCTCTGATGATGACGAAACACAGGTGCCAACTGCTGCAGCTTTCCTCAGTGTGCAGACTGAAGGAGGGCAGTGGTGAAGGGTGGGTGGAAGATGATCTGGAGGAGGATGATGAGGTCCTAGACCCCACATGGAATGAGGGTCATGCGAGTGACGTGTGCAGTTTGGAGGAAGAGTTGGTGGTTGCACAGAGGCACCAGCACAGCAAAAGAGGAAGCAGGTTGCAAAAGCGGAGCGAGTGTCCCCTAGACAGTAGGCCTGCTACTTCCCACCGCCCCCAGGGACCTATCACACCAAAGGCAGCTCAAAGGCGTTGCCCCGCATGGCAGTTCTTCAGACAATGTGCTGACGACAAAACACGAGTGGTTTGCAAGCTGTGCAATGATAGCCTGAGCCAAGGCATAAATGTTCTAAACCTGACCACAACCTGCATGATCAGGCATCTAAATTCAAGGCACAAGCTGCATTGGAATAATTACCTCAGAATCCAAGAAAGGTGTTGGCCTCCTGCTTCTTCTTCTGCTGCTGCCTCGGCCTCTTCCTCCACCTCTACAGTGACAGTGTCACCTGCCACCCAGCAAACAGACAATGTGACAGCAAAGCCACCATGTCCCCCACCGTCCCCAAGCATTTCCACATGGTCCCATGGAAGCTTACAGCTGTCCATCTCCCAAACACTGGAGAGAAAGAGGAAGTACCCCCCTACCTGGCCCTGAATGCAAGCATTTCAAAATTCCTGGCCTTTGAAATGCTGTCATTCTGTCTGGTGGACACGGACAGTTTCAAAAACCTGATGGCGGTGGTTGTCCCACAGTACGTGGTACCCGGCCGCCACTACTTTTCCAGGTGAGCCATCCCTTCCCTGCACAAACAAGTCGGGGACAAGATCAAGTGTGCACTGCGCAACGCCATCAGTGGCAAGGTCCACATAACCAGGGACGCTATATCTTGCTAACTGCACACTGGGCAAATGTAGTGGCTGGTGGGCCTAAGCCGGCTAGCCATTTGGCGCATGTCCTTCCACCACTGAGGATTGCAGGGCATTTCTCTTTGCCTCCTGTTGCCTCCTCCTCCTACTGCGCTTCCTCCTCCTCGACCACCCACTCATCCACTCAGCGTAACACCTTCACCACCAACATCAGCACATCCAGGGGGAAACGACAGCAGGCTGTTTTAAAACTGATATGTTTGAGGGATAAACCCGACACTGCGCAGGAGCTGTGGACGGGCATTGAACAACAGACCAATGAGTGGTTGTTGCCACTGAGCCTCAAGCCCGGCCTGGTGGTGTGCGACAATGGCCAAAATCTCGTAGCATCTCTGGGCCGAGCCCGTTTGAGGCACATCCCTTGCCTGGCGCATGTGCTAAATTTGGTGGTACAGAATTTTCTAAAAAACTACCCGTATATGTCAGAGCTGCTGCATAAAGTGCGGGCCGTCTGTGCACACTTTCGGCGTTCTCACCCTGTTGCTGCTCGCCTGTCTGCAGCGGAACTTCGGCCTTCCCGCTCACCGCCTCATATGCGACGTGCCCACAAGGTGGAACTCCACCTTGCACATGCTGGAGAGACTGTGCGAGCAGCAGCAGGCAATAGTGGAGTTTCAGCTGCAGCACACACGGGTCAGTCGCTCTGCGGAACAGCAACACTTCACCACCAATGAATGGGCCTCCATGCGAGACCTGTGTAGAGTACTCCACCAACATGGCCAGTGCCGATGACGCTGTTCTCAGCGTTACTATACCACTTCTATGTCTCCTTGAAAAAACACTTCGGGCCATTATGGAAGAGGATGTGGCACAGGAGGATGAGGAGGAGGAGGAAGAGGGGTCATTTCCACGGTTATCAGTCCAGTCATTTGCAAGTGGCTCGGAGGGTGGGTTCCTGCACCAGCAGAGGCCAGGTCAAAAATATTCAAGCCAGGGCACAGTTCTGGAGGACGGGGAAGATGAGGAGGAGGAGGAGGAGGAATTGCAGCAGGGTGGCACCCAACTCAGCTCATGGGCATCACTGGAGCATGGCTGGGGGGATACAGAGGACACAGATGATATACCTCCCACAGAGGACAGCTTGTCTTTGCCTCTGGGCAGCCTGGCACACATGGCCGACTACATGCTGCAGTGCCTGCACAACGACAGCCGAGTTGCCCACATTGTAACTTCTTCTGATTACTGGGTGGCCATCCTGCTGGATCCCCGTTACAAGGTCAACGTGCCGTCCTTAATTCCCTCACTGGAGCGTGAGAGGAGGATGCGCGACTACAAGCGCACACTGGTAGAGGCGCTGCTGAGGGCATTCCCAAATGACACCGGGGGCTCAGCGTAAGCACAAGGCGAAGGCAGAGGAGGAGTAGGAGGAGGAAGAGGCCAACAACGCAGCTGTGCCACCGCCAGCACCTCAGAAGGCAGGGTTAGCATGGCCGAAATGTGGCAAAGCTTTGTCAGCAGCCCGCCACAACAAACAGCACCACCAGCCGATAGACAACGTCTTAGCAGGAGGCAGCATTTCAGCAACATGGTGCAAGAGTATGTGTGCACACGCCTACATGTACTGACTGATGGGTCTGCCCCATTCAACTTCTGGGTCTCCAAATTGGCCACATGGCCTGAGCTTGCCATTTATGCCTTGGAGGTGCTGGCCTGCCCTGCAGCCAGTGTATTGTCGGAACGTGTGTTTAGCACGGCAGGGGGCGTGGACAAGCTAATCTTTATTAAAATGAATCAGGCATGGATCCCACAAGACTTGTCTGTACCTTGTGCAGAATATACATTTAGACCGGACTCACACAGCCATTCATATACTTGCTTTTTTGAATAGGCCTCAATATTTTGGGGGCTACCCCAATTATAAACAAACAAAAAAAAAAATACCATGTTGGCTACCTCCTTCTCCTCCTCGACCACCGCCACTTCCACCTACACTGCCATGGTCACGGCCTAGTCAACCTCTAGGCTCCTACTCCACATCCACCCCCCTTCCCATTTTTTTATTTGATTTTAATTTATTTTCCCTATCCCCATTTTTTTGTAGGGCACTTGCCCTACTCTTACCCCCATTTTACTTCCTTTTGCAGCCCTCTAGCACTTGCCAGGACATTGTTACAGCCATTTTTGTGCCTAAAAGTTCGGGTCCCCATTGATTTCAATGGGGTTCGGGGTCCATGCGAACGTTCGGGTTCCGTCCGGACCCGAACCCGGACTTTGTCCCGAAGTTTGGCCGAACCAGCAGAACCCGAACTTCCAGAGGTTCGCTCAACTCTAGTAGTGAACAATGACAACTACTACAATATTCCCAGTGCTGCAAAATAAACATATAGTGCATGACAGTCCAATGACAGTTTGCAGACACCCAGAGACGGTAAAAGGGAGATCTTTCCCATCTCCCCGCTGCTACACAGAGCGATAATGCTAACGTGTACTAGGTGATTAGGGTGTGCCCAGGCACACACAGCGCACCCTGTGTGCACGCCTAGGACAAATACAATGATCACGATTTCAGGGAAAATGGTACTGAACAGTGTCTATACAGAATGCTCACTGCTATAAGGCTCGATTCACATCTATGCATGTTGCTTTTGAGCATTTGCAGTTCTTTTTGCTGTGCTTTCCGCATTTGTTTATAGCGATCTTACCTTAATTTGCTCTTTGCGTTTTTTATGCTTTTTTTTTTTTTGAAAATTTGTTGTTGGACAGATTTAAAAAAGCAAAATGCAAATCACGGAAAAACAGCACAACATGCTTTTCTGCAGCTTCTCCATTGAAGTCTGTTGAACCGAAAAAGCATAAAAAAAGTCCCTGACCCTTTCCAAAAACGCAGATGCACAAAAATACATTGATGTGAACGTGTTCCATAGGAACCCATGTTAAAAAAATGCCCTGCATTTCTGTAAAAAGCATGAAAAAATTCATTAGTGTGAATGGAGCCTTAAGCCTCGTACACACGGTGCGCCGGTCGTACGATTGAACGGACCAAATCGTATGTTGGATCACGTAACTTGCATACATGCACCACACGATCGTATGTTATGAACGTATAAAGAGAAAGTTCAGGTGCATGTAATTTGTGTCCGGCCGTTCCTGACTTCTGAGCATGCGTGTTTTGCACAGTACAACTTGTTGGACCAACCTCTTTGTACACATGATACAACGGTCGTACGACCGCTTGTTGTACAACCAAAGTTTTCTAGTTTGCTTGTACAACTTCTGTTGTATGACCGTCGTAGCTAGGCTGTTCTAATCACGCGTACTAACGGACGGATTATCGTACAAAGAGCGGTTGTACGACTGTTTGCATATGACCGATGAACCGTGTGTACGGGGCTTTAGAGGAACATGGTAGGTACATAATTGAGATACTGATTTTTGTCTTAAATTCTCTTTAAGTAGATTGATGTAAGATGTTGAGCTAGCGATACTTTACTGCAATCATGTTTTCTTTTTTTTTTTAGTTTATGGTGATATTTACTGTATGTTTTATTAATTTTCATACCAGGGTCTGGATTCACCAGGAGATTATACAGATCTCACTCTTTATATTAAATAAATATTTCCATATTTATTTGGGGGAAGATTATAGGGATCATTATTTAATTGGTTTTGTGTGTTAGGGAGGGGGTCTCTTATAGATGGTGTTTCCAATAAAAGATCTTTTGGAATATTTTAGCGTGGCAGTTTTTGCTCTATGGGATAGGTTGCTTTGTACTCTATCACTGCTTTACCACATTGGATAGGAAACATTTCTTTAACAATTCAACTTGCAGTAACTAGAAAGCTCCTGAGTGAATTTCTCATTTAAATACATTCTTATTTTATATACAGTATCTACATATAGTTTGCCTCATGAATATATGAATGTACATTAGTCACCTCATGTTTATTTTAAGGCACATTAACATTGATCAAAATGTACCACAATTTATACACTTGACCAATACACTGTCAATATTAAGAGCCATTTTGCCTAATTAAAGCAGATGATAATGTGTCTGTAATGATGTCTTTATTATGGACAAATGGGTAATAAGGCAGGTGTTAAAATCTAAAGAAGGCCTCCAAATGTAAGTGCCTCTTTCTGTATGTATGTATAAGTATATATATATTTATTGCATATTGTACATGTGTAACTTCATTCTTTACTTTATGCCATGTCAAAGGTTTTTTTGTTCCATTTCTGTATGATGTGCCATATTCTCCTTTAACCTCCCTGGCGGTATGATTATGTCAGATTTTTGCGTCTCAAAGCGGCACATTGTTTCACATAGAAATTTGGTGTTTTATATTGTAGGCCTGTAATTCTTAGGAATAACTCAGTTAAATCTGTCCAAACAAGAGTCTAGTAGACATCCCGGGTATGATAAAGTTTGAAACACAAAATCATACATTATAATATTGAAATAACTATCAATAATGTTAAAATATAATAATATAATAATACAATTTATTCAATAATCTAATCAAGTCAAAAACACTGAAATTTGCTCAGTTGCAGAATTGTCGCTGTCGTCACTTTCAGTTTCTGATGATAAATTTCCCCAAAAATCAGTATCATTAAATTGATTCTTATTTACTATCGCTGTTTTCTAGCTGATCAAAAACCACTTTTGACGTAAAGGGACACTTTTTGGTTGCCATGGACATTCTCCAGTTTCCAGGCAGAAAGAATGACATAAATAATATAAAAGTGCATGCAGGGCTCTGGGCAAACCACTAGGGACAAAGGGGATGTGAAATGATTTCATATATTAATGTAATCTTACAGATTACAGTGTACTGTATGTTTACTGTGTGTTTCACTTTTTGAATTTCCCACTGGACTCCGTCTCCATGAGACGCGACGCTCGCAGGGAACGGAGCCCGGCACACAGAGGTATCGGGTGGAGGACACATCCTGCAGACACAGCGGGGGACATCGCTGGATCCAGGGGACAAGGTGAATAACGCTGCCTGGATCTAGCGATGCAATCCCGAGTGTGGCTCAGGGTTACCGCTTTTGCCAGTGAAAATTAACCCCGAGCCACACTCGGGAATACCGCCAGGGAGGTTAATAAAGAAATCCTGATTGTTAAAAAAAAGATGTGCCTGGTAGGTTAATTGGTTCCTGTCTAAACTGACTATAATAAATGTATGTATGTAGTGCCTTGAAAAAGTATTCCTACGCCTTGAAATTTTCCACATTTTGTCATGTTACAACCAAAAACATAGATGTATTTTATTGGGATTTTATGTGATAGACCGACACAAAGTGTGAAGTGATATGAAAATGATAAATGGTTTTCACAATTTTTTACAAGTAATTGCATGTAAAGTGTGGTGCGCATTTGTATTCCGAGTCAATACTTTGCAGAACCTTCTTTCACTGCAATTACAGCTGCAATTCTTTTTGGGGATGTCTCTACCAGCTTTGCACATCTAGAGAGTGACATGTTTGCCCATTCTTCTGCCACAAATAGGGGTTGTTTTATTATTAAAGCTTGAAAGTGCAAAATTTGGTGCAGCTCTGTACAGAATCGGCTTCAATGTTTTAGGCCTCATACACAGGGGAGTTTTTTGACGCTACTTTTTTGAGCGTGTTTTGCAGCTCTCCATGTTATTCAATGGCCCTCTAAATACGCTGACATTTTTGAGCAGTAGAGGGCATCGGCGTTAGTGAGCTGTTTCTAGAATGCGGGACCAGTGCGTTCTGAGGCTATAGCGTTTTGGCAGCTTTTGACGCTAATCGGCAAAACACTCACTAACGCCGTATCAGCGTTTACCGCCGTTTTTTGACGCCAATGTTTTTAGGTTGAAAAATAGCAGAGGACTGATTTTTTTAAAAAAAAAACGCCTATTGACGCCCACGCTCACTAACGCCGAAAAAAAACGCTGATTTTTCCAAAACGTCGGACACGACGTTTTGCTTATTTTTTTCTCAGACGCCCGTGTGTATGAGGCTTTATTGTCAAAGCTTGATTGAACAAGCTGAGGTTAGAAGCTGATTGGCTAGCATGCACAGCTGCACCATTTTTTGCACTCTCCAGCTTTAGTAAATCAACCCCATAGTGTTTCGCTTTTAGGCCAAAAAGTTCAATTCTGGTCTCATCTGACCAGAGCCCCTTCTTCAACATGTTTGCTGTGTCCCTCACATGGCTTCTCGCAAACTGCAGACGGGACTTCTTATTGCTTTCTTTCAACAATGGCTTTCTTCTTGCCACTCTTCCATAAAGGCCAGATTTGTGGAGCACATAACTAATAGTTGTCCTGTGGACAGATTCTCCCACCTGAGCTGTGGATCTCTGCAGCTCCTCCAGAGTTACCATGGGTCTCTTGGCTGCTTCTCTGATTAATGCTCTGTCAGTTTAGGTGGACGGCCATGTCTTGGTAGGTTTGCAGTTGTGCCATACTCTTTTCATTTTCGGATGATGGACTGAATAGTGCTCTGTGAGATGTTCAAAGCTTGGGATATTTTTTTTATAACCTAACCCTGCTTTAAACTTCTCCACAACTTTATCCCTGACCTGTCTGATGTGTTCCTTGGCCTTCATGATGCTGTTTGTTCACTAAGGTTCTCTAACAAACCTCTGAGGGCTTCACAGAACAGCTGTATTTATACTGAAATTAAATTACACACAGGTGGACTCTATTTACTAATTAGGTGACTTCTGCAGGCAATTGGTGCCATTAAAATTTAGTTAGGGGTATCAGAGTAAAAGGGGGCTGAATACAAATGCACCCCGCCCTTTTCATATATTTATTTGTAAAAAAAAATGTTGAAACCATTTATTATTTTCCTACCACTTCACAATTATGTGCCACTTTGTGTTGGTCTATCACCTAAAATCCGAATAAAAAAAAATATTTTTTTAGGCACATATACAAACTGTTGTAATTCCTACACTGTTCACCTGATTTGGATGTAAATATTCTCAGATTAAAGCTGAAAGTCTGCAGTTAAAGCACGTGTTGTTTGTTTCATTTCAAATCCATTGTGGTGGTGTATAGAGCCAAAAAGATTAGAATTGTGTCGATGTCCCAATATTTATGGACCTGACTGTATATACCTTTTTGGTTGTAACATGACAAAATGTGGAGAATTTCAAGGGGTATGAATACTTTTTAAAAACACTGTGTGTGTGTATAATATATATATATATATATACATTTATTTATATACAGTATCTCACAAAAGTGAGTGCACCCCTCACCTCTTTGTAAATATTTTATCATATCTTTTCATGTGACAACACTGAAGAAATGACACTTTGCTACAATGTAAAGTAGTGAGCGTACAGCTTGTATAACAGTGTAAATTTGCTGGCCCCTCAAAATAACTCAACACACAGCCATTAATGTCTAAACCACTGGCAGCAAAAGTGAGTACACCCCTAAGTGAAAAATGTCCAAATTGGGTCCAATTAACCATTTTCCCTCCTTGGTGTCATGTGACTTGTTAGCGTTACAAGGTCTCAGGTGTGAATGGGGAGCAGGTGTGTTAAATTTGGTGTTATCGCTCTCACTCTCTCATATTGGTCACTGGAAGTTCAACATGGCACCTCATGGCAAAGAACTCTCTGAGGATCTGAAAAAGTAATTGTTGCTCTACAAAAAGATGGCCTAGGCTATAAGAAGATTACCAACACCCTGAAACTTAGCTGCAGCACGGTGGCCAAGACCATAGAGCGGTTTTACAGGACAGGTTCCACCCAGAACAGGCCTCGCCATGTCGACCAAAGAAGTGCTGCCAGCATTGATGCAGAGGTTGAAGGGGTGGGGAGTCAGCCTGTCAGTGCTCAGACCATACGCTGCACACTGCATCAAATTGGTCTGCATAGTTGTCGCCCCAGAAGGAAGCCTCTTCTAAAGATGATGAGCAAGAAAGCCCGCAAACAGTTTGCTGAAGATAAGCAGACTAAGGACATGGATTACTGGAACCATGTCCTGTGGTCTGATGAGACCAAGATAAACTTATTTGGTTCAGATGGTGTCAAGCGTGTGTGGCGGCAATCAGATGAGGAGTACAAAGACAAGTGTGTCTTGCCTACAGGCAAGCATGGTGGTGGGAGTGTCATGGTCTGGGGCTGCATGAGTGCTGCCAGCACTGGGAAGCTACAGTTCATTGAGGGAACCATGAATGCCAACATGTATTGTGACATACTGAAGCAGAGCATGATCCCCTCCCTTCAGAGACTGGGCCGCAAGGCAATATGCCAACATGATAACGATCCCAAACAAACATCCAAGATGGCCACTGCCTTGCTAAAGAAGCTGAGGGTAAAGGTGATAAATTGACCAGGCATGTCTCCAGACCTAAACCCTATTGAGCATCTGTGGGGCATCCTCAAGTGGATGGTGGAGGAGTGCAAGGTCTCTAACATCAACCAGCTCCGTGATGTCATTATGGAATGGAAGAGGACTCCAGTGGCAACCTGTGAAGCTCTGGTGATCTCCATGCCCAAGAGGGTTAAGGCAGTTCTGGAAAATAATGGTGGCCACACAAAATATTGACATTTTGGGACCAATTTCTATATTTTCATTTAGGGGTGTACTCACTTTTGTTGCCAGCGATTATACAAGCTGTACACTCACTTCTTTACATTGTAGCAAAGGCGTAATTTCTTCAGTGTTGTCAGATGAAAAGATATAATAAAATATTTACAAAAATGTGAGGGGTGTACTCACTTTTGTGAGATACTGTATATTTATATATATATATATATATATATATATAGTTAGTTTATTTTTATCGATTTGCAAAATGCAAAGTGAGAGATCCGAAGAATCTAAAAATCTAACTCAAATCAATATTTGGTGTGACTACCCTTTGATTTTAAACCAGCATCGGTTCTTACACTTGCACTCTTTTTACACTTGCACAAAGTCAGGGATTTTGTAAGATTAGGAGTCAGGTGTATGATTAACCAATTATACCAAGCAGGTGCTACTGATTATCAATGTAATATTTAGGTTAAAACACTGTCATTAACTGAAACAGCTATGTAGGGGGCTTAAAACTGGTTGAGGTACAGCCAAACTCTGCTACTAAGGTGAGACACAAGGTAGTTATACAGCATAAGCAATGTCTCTCCCAGGCAAAGACTTTTCAAAGGGGTTTCAAGATGTGCAGTTCAAGTTTTTTTGAAGAAGCACAAAGAAGCAGGCAACACCGAGGACCTTAGACGCATTGATCAGCCAAGGAATCATTGTTGGTATCTATGAGAAGAATAATGCCATTGATGATGTCAGTGGGAGGAATGGAGTCCCATCATCAGTGTCAGTTATGGAATTGTACCCAAAGGGCAGGATAAAGGCAAGCAAAGGGCACATCTGGTCCTCAGGCCGCAGTTTGGAGACCATTGATTTAGAGCAAGGATCTCCCCAGATACAGATTGATTGCACTGTTAAATTGCCCTCTCACTGTACACAATTTTGGAACATCTGAATGAGAGTTTATACAATATAAGGTGTATGGCCTACTTTACAGTATTGCTGTCACAGTCAGATGCTATTGAAAAACAAACTGCGGTCTGGCTTAGTGGTGCCATAATAGCTTCAGTGCTGATTTATAAAGGATTTGACAAACAGTATGCAGAGTCTTGTTAATGCCTTCAGAGTTGATAAAGGATTAATCATATATGCATAATCTCATGCATGGAAAACAAACAAGCTGTTAGTCATGTATATTACATGAATTGTGGAGGGGGCAGCTTTTACTGTGCTCTGGGGTGACTTTAGACTGACAACAGACTAGAAAAGTATACAGTAATCATTTTTAAATTGAAATAATATGCAGAAGATAACAGTGAAAAAGAGACTTAAAGCAAACCTGTCCTCGTTTTTCTTTATGAAAACTCATCAACAATTCACATATGTGTATGTAATAGGATAATAGGATAAAAAATGTGATTCCCGTGCACCCAACACTTTGTGTTTGGAAGTAAAGCCATAAAAGTTCAATTTTTAAAGCAAGAAGAAGCATGCTGTCAGTCATTTTCTAACCCCCTAGTCCGAGGGGACCGGGTTAGGCGGGGCGGGTACTTGTCGGATATAAAGACCTAAGACGGGCCCTGTCCGAGTCTGGCCCTGTAGTCAGTCTGTAAGCGGGTACAGGGCCCGCTTAGCCCTGACAACCGTTGATACGGTACCACAAGTTCATCCCAGTGAATGTTCGGTGGTACTTACCTTCCCTTGGTAATCGTCAGTCGTATCAACTACATACACTTGTTCATTTGGTTCAAATGGTACCCTTAGTACATAAAACCTTGTAGAGGGTTAATATTTCCCATCGACATTCTAGATGAACTAAATCAAATAAAAATGTTTGGTATCTCAAATGAAGATGTCTGACCCATACGAGTCAAACGTAAGAATTTTACAGACATATAAATTCAATCATCTCTAAGGGGACCGTGAATACTTTCGCGACTCGTACACTGTCTACAGTTAGTGCGACATCTTTTACTGACTGTCGTACGAAGAAGAACGAAATTTTTAACTTGAAAATACCGAAATGAAGGTTTGTGTTTCACAACCCACGTGCCCTTAGTGTAAAAAATAGGATAA
>BLSH010333413.1:61387-79875 GCA_018402905.1 Glandirana rugosa | reverse complement strand
CATAGTACATAGTTAGCCAGATTGAAAAAAGACACAAGTTCATCTAGTTCAAAAAAAAAAAAAAAATATATATATATATATATATATATATAAAATACTACAATCCCATAGTCACAATCCTTCACCCACAGTTGATCCAGAGGAAGGCAAAAAACCTCAGCAAAGCGTGATCCAATGTGCTATAACAGGGGAAGAAAATCCTTCCTGATCCCCCGAGAGGCAATCGGATTTTCTCTGGATCAACTTTACCTATAAACGTTGTTACCCCATTATATTATGTACATTAAGGAAATAATCCAGGCTTTTTTTAAAGGAATCCACTTTGCTGGCCAGAACCACCTCTGAAGGGAGGGAAATTCCCTAACTTGTTCCTGCACTGGGCTCTGCTGTGGGATTCAGCCTGGGTTTACGGGACACTGGGACAGTCCCGGGAAATCCGTGAGGGTTGGGAGGTATGCATAGACCCCAGTCGTTCGTCCATCTCAGGAATGAGCAAGAGCAGGTGGCTATGTCCCTTCATATAGTGGGACCACGGAGAATGAAAGTAGCCATCCTCTAACAGGAAGTAAAAAAACAGGAGCAAAAAAGAAAATAATTTGGAAGAGGCTGAGTGCAATAGAAGGTTTATTTCTGAGTAAGGAATATGCACTCTAAGGGTCGCTTTATAACGAAACAAAGTCATGCTGGTGGGGGGGGGGGGGGGCTCTTGCCATAACGTGCAAGTATGTCCTGTATGCGTGCACATGATGACTCACCCCCTATTGTGCCCTTTTTCTGGGCTGGCAAGCATAGGTTTGCAATCACAGTTCTGATTTACCACTTTCATCTTTTCAGCTTCTTCTTTGGAGTCCTTCTTTGCCTCTCTGCAGCCACTGGTTGCAACTGATGATGTAACTCCTGAGCATGCACAAAACAAGTTACAATGTCCCTGGTATCTGGCTCCATTCATGTTATCTTACTGATGCTGGGAATGAGTCAGGAGTGTACTCTGCACGTGGGCCAGGGACAGATGTAGCCTGTATCCTCTGGGGTGCAGTAAAAAAAGTCAAGAGGCATAATGTCAACACTGTATGTCAGTCACTGACAGTCTATCACACAGTATAACAGAGATGCAGGGAACCAGTATCCCCTGCACACTCAGCACATTTCTCTACCATAAGTCATGACCTGAAAAACAAGTTTGTATTAGGCTGCCATTAGGATGATTAAACAGAACCTGTGCCCCCTTATATCAAGTGTCCCCATCAGAGTGCCCTCTTACAGCAGGGTCCTCATAAGAGTCCCCCCTTACATCGGGGTCCCCATCAGAGTGCCCCTTACATCAGGGTCCTCATCAGAGCCCCCCTTACATCAGGGTCCTCATCAGAGTCCCCCTTACATCAGGGTCCCCATCAGAGTTCCCTTTACATCAGGGTCCCCATCAGAGCCCCCCTTACATTAGGGTCCCCATCATAGAGCCCATTTACATGGACTATTTTCAACAGAGTGCCCCAACACTCAAAGTATTTTTTCCTTCCAAAAACAATTGACACTATGCATGTTTATTTGCTAGTGACTACCAACACCTGTTTTTTTTACTAACTAAAGACCCCAGGCTTAATTTTTCCTACTGAAGAATACTGACTTTCGGGCATTTTTTCTTCCTGAAGACCACTGACTTCAGGGCATTTTTCTTCCTGGGGACCACTGTCTTCAGGGCATATTTTCTTCCTGAAGATCACTGACTTCAGGGAATTTTTTATTCCTAGGTGCCACTGACTTCAGGGCATTTTTTCTTCCTGAGGACCACTGACGTTAGGGCATTTTTTCTTCCTAGGGACCACTGACTTCAGGGCATTTTTTTCTTCCTGAAGATCACTGACTTCAGGGCATTTTGTTCTTCCTGAGGACCACTGAATTCAGGGATTCTTTTTTCTTCCTAGGGGCCACTGACTTCAGGGCATTTTTTTCTTCCTGAAGATCACTGACTTCAGGGCATTTTTTCTTCCTGAGGACCACTGACTTTAGGACATTTTTCTTCCTAGGGGCCACTGACTTCATGGCATTTTGTTTTTCCTAGGGACCACTGACTTCAGGGCATTTTTTTCTTCCTAGGGGCCACTGACTTCAGGGCATTTTTTTCTTCTTGAAGATCACTGACTTCAGGGTATTTTTTCTTCCTGAGGACCACTGACTTCAGGGCATTTTTTTCTTCCTGAAGACCACTGACTTTATGACATTTTTCCTCCTAGGGACCACTGACTTCAGGGCATTTTGTTTTTCCTAGGGACCACTGACTTCAGGGAATTTTTTTCCTCCTAGGGGCCACTGCCTTCAGGGTATTTTTTCTTCCTAGAAAGCATTGACTTCAGGGCATTTTTTTCTTCCTAGGAACCATTGACTTCAGGGCATTTTGCTTTTCCTAGGGACCACTGACTTCAGGGCATTTTTTCCACCAACTGACTACAGACCTTTTCTCACAACTGAAACTGGTGCATTTTCCTCCCAATCACTATCACTGCAAGGGGCCCTATGATATATAGTCCAGCTTCTGAATAATTCCTTATGTTGGTTTGTGTTTCCTCCACTTCTCCTGCTGCTTATTAATCATTACCCTATGGCTCCATTCACACCAAGGTGATTTGAATCAGGTGATTCTGGATGGCGATCCCAGATGCATTTGCGATGCCATTAGCTCTTAATAATAACAACATTAAAATGTGCTTGGGGAAAAAAAAACACAAAGAAAAATACAGCTGCACCACCAATGTGAGATATTGCCACAAAAAAATAAACTGCGCTAAATCAAAACTAAGCATTCAGTGAGTCCAAAAGTCAGTTTCCTGATACTAGAAAAAGAGTACCAAATTCAGTTTAACTGGATAGATAGATCTTAAATTCCAGAATCCCACACACCACCTTGTGTGTATAGATGTGCTCTTACCAGAGAGCATAGACCTCCTATTAATGGAGGTCAAAGAAGGCTCATGTGTCTCATAAAGTTCATCCACTGTTAATGTCCAGCAAAGGGAAGATGATGGGAGTTACTTTAAAACAGCCCACAGACGTACCGACATCCCTCTTGCCTCAGACCATCAGAGCCGATGATATACACCAATGAAAATATAAGCGCCAATTGTGTATAACCTTTTACAATTCAGCTTTATTAAAAGTAATGAACTTTCCATGATAAAAATCAGCTTCATTCAACTCCAATATATAAATAACGATCATTAATCAAGATAAACACAATGACATGGATCTGTACTTGCGCCAGATCGGTTTTGTCACAAGGAGGACTTCTTCCGGAGCATAGGTATCACATCCTGTCATAGCTATATATAGCCATACCATCCATTCAAGCCTCATTCTCACTTCCAGACTTATACGGTTTATCATTCAAGCCAAGCTTCACTCCCGCTGACGGGGAAGACAACCTCGTTCCTGCGCTAGGGCGGAAGTGAAAAAACAGAGACCCCAATAGAGAGAAATCAGCCAAATCCCTGCTAACTTTAAATATAAGAGGAAGTGAGATCTGGCTCTTACAATAACATGATAAAATGTCATGTATGCTTTCAAAACAAAATAACAATCGAAACAATATTCAAAAAGAATCCAAAAAATATACGAAAAAAATTGATAATATAGATGCAGGTTTTAGTTCTTAATGGCAGCCCAATCGTGGTGTGATTTTGATGCGGTTGACGCATAGTAAATCACGATGCAATCGCGGCAGAATTGCAACACATGAAGCTTGTTGCTGAAAAAGGAGCAGGAGCTTCTTTTGGGTGACAGTGTCGCACGTTGCGGTGTTCCGCGATTGTAACATAATTTGCCACACAACAATTTCCTCAAAATTGCACCGCCTTTGGGGTTCCATTAGGAAATAATGGCATCGCAAACACGTCCGTGTTTTGCCTCAATTCAAATCGCCTAGCTATGACTGGAGCCTTAAGCCTCGTACACACGGGACAACGATCGTATACAACAGGTCGTACTAACTACCGTTGTATGCGAAATCGATCGTTCGTATGCGCGATTAGAACAGCCAACATACGACGGTCGTACAAGGGGAGTTGTATGAGCAGACTAGAAAACTTGGTCGTACCAACAAGCGGTCATACGACCGTTGTATCGTGTGTACAGAGAAGTTGGTACAACAAGTTGTAATGTGCAAAACACGCATGCTCTGAAGTCAGGAACGGCCGGATGCTAATTACATGCACCTGAACTTTCTTTCTGTGGCTGTACGATCGTGTAGTGCAGTCAGTATGCTAGATACATTATCCAACATACGATTTGAGACGATCGTAAGTACGATCGTCGTTCCGTGTGTACGAGGCTTAACTCTCTGCTTGGCTATTTAATGCACAGCTTCCATTGTACAGGTCCTGTTTAATGTCGACCACACATCATGCTAATGTCACAGTGTACCTCATCAATACTGCTGTCCCTATGCAATGGTTTATAGGAGGTAGATAGGTGTACTGTACCTGGTAAAGTAGTCATTCAGTGTAAAGTACAAAATAATAATACAAAAATATAAGGCTTTTTTTGCAGTGGGTAAGGCAAACAATCCCTCCTTTTGGGTACTTACTATAAATGAATGCCATTTTTGAGTGCAGATTTGTTGTCTAAAAATTCAATTTTTCAGCAAAGACCTTTTCTCACCCATTATACCATATACCGAGACGTCAATATACAAAATGCCAAACATCATCCTTGGCACCTGGTATGCTGCAATGCTTTTAAACAATAAAAGCAAAACCCCAGGGCACATCTGGAGGAAACAGCACACATATAATAGCACTAATGGAATAAAAGAGTCACCTGACACTGTACAGACAGGGAATAACGTTTGCCAAAATCACCTATCAGAAGTCAGAGCTCCGGCCTGCAGAAAGCAACTTAATGAATCTTTTGAGAACCTTTTGAAAGTTTGCAGTCTCTCTGACAAATACCAACTGCTTTCATAACAACCTGAGTGAGCATTAACTGGTGTCCATAGCTTCAATTTAATGTTACAGCAAGATTTTAAAAACTTGCCAGAGGAACATACCGTACAGTATATGCATTGAGTAAAAAAAAATAAATAAATTTAACCCCTTTACAAATTTTTTAAATACATAATTTGAACAGCTTTTCTGTCACTTTTTAAATAGCCTTTTTTTCTTTCCTTCCTTCAGACTACTAGTTAAGGGCAGTGGTTAATTGGTCAAACATGCTTGGGATAAACATAAATCCATAGTCAAACAACAAGGTTAATGTAAAAAAAAAATAAAATAAAATAAAATAAATAAATAAAAAGGGGCAGACTCGATGGACTACTCGGTCTTTTTCTGCCGTCACTTTTCTATGTTTCTATGTAGGTGATACAGTTCCTATATAACTCTCTGTCAAACTCATTTCTGACCTTGTTCATCCTTGAGCTTTCCACCTTTTTGCTTGCTGGACCTCTGACTAAGTGGAACTTGACAAAGTGGTGAGTTAAAAACCAGAGTTTAAAACAGGAGATTGCAACAGGAGTCTTCAAACCTGTAAGTACCATCTGAACTTTCCTGTTATTAGTGTTGTTGTATCTGGGAAAATGTGTGCTAGCAAGATTGAAGGTTTTGCACAGTATGCCGCATGTATACAACAATGGAGCAACAGCTCCAGGATGGATACCGCTGCGAAAGATGTGAGCAGGTGGCCCTTCTGGAAGCTAGCATTAGAGATCAAAGAGCAAATTGCAACATTGGGCAGAACTGACAACCTTGAAAGGGGCCCTTTGTTTACTGAGCAGGTGGCTAGTAGGGTTAATGAGGAGGGTGGAGAGGTAAGTCAGGATTATAAGGTAGGCAGATGGGTTAATACAGTTAGAGGGAGTGGTAGGGGCTCACAGAAAAGTAAGACTAGCCCTGAGCTTGAGCACAGATTTTTCAAGTTAAGTGAAGATGTGGGGGTGGCAAACTCACAGGTGGCAGCCCTAGATGTCACCGCTACCCCTAACATCCGGGAGAGCAGCCCATCTAGTAGGGTTGGTAAGGGTAGTGAAGGTAGGCCTAGACAGTTGGTGGTAATTGGGGATTCTATAATCAGAAAGAGAAGCACGGAGCTATGAGGGACGAATGAAGCGTAGGGCTAGCATGACAGGGTGAAAGGGTTACAGACAGCATATAGTTAAGTGGTTTAAAATAGGAAGAGAGAGGGTACTTATGGGATTGGTCCTGGAGAGGGTGTGAAGGGGAGGAGTATTGGCATGTAGACTGCAGGAAGGGTGGAGACATCAACAGTCGGAGGTGGAAGCATACAGAGTTAAGTCGTCCATCTTCGCAGCTCCTGCATTTTCCCTAGGGAGAAACAACATGGGGGACTTAGAAGAGCTCATGACGCAACTTAAGGAGGCTGCAGCCGTGCATGGCCCTGAGGTGTTGCAGGGCAGGATTTCTGAGCTGCTGCAAGGGGTAGAGCAGAGACAGGTACCGCCGGATCGGGCACCTCAGGCACGTGCTCGGAGGTCTAGGCCTCCAGAGCGTCTCAGTCCTGAGGCTACCCCTCGGGCTCGACGCCGCCAAGGGAGCTCCAATAGGAACCCTCCAGGCCCCCCTGCTAAGCGCACACCTGCTGGTAAGGGTGATCATGGGAGGAATCCCCGTCTTTGGCATGGCCCTCGGGGGAGAGATGCTTATAGTGCAACTGCAAGTCTTCCCTCACCCTCCGTGCAGATACTGGACCAGGCGGCCGGCCCCTCTGGTGATGTGCTGGCCAGGGGGTCGGCTCAGCGTGGGAGAGCCTGTCTCTAGGTGCGGCCGACGGCCCATCCACTGCAGCAGGAGAACCAAGGCGGCGTGGGAGCGGATGGAAGGAGACATCGCGACCGGTGCAGGTGGGTGGCGGAAGCAGCGGCTCCTGTACTGCACGGCCAGGACCTGGAGGACCGCATGATGTCAGAAGGGGGCGGAGCGGAAGTGCGGCTGCAGTTTCCAGCCTGAGAGCCGGGACAGAGCAGGACCAGAGAGCGGCACAACATTCGGTGCCCAGTACAGCACAACATTCGGTGCCTAGAGCTGCACGGCGTTTGGTGCAGGGAAGAACGTCCAGACCGGCAGCTGAGGAGGAGAGCGATCTGAGCGGCGACGAGCACAGCTGGCACCATCCCCCTGCACAGGATCCGTAGTTCGTCTGTTCAGAAGGGGAGGTCACCAGTTCGGAAGACGGTGAGATGCAAGAGCCGGCGGGGGCGTCTGGATCGGCGGCTGGGAAGGTGCTTAGCTCCGAGCAGCCTGGTAAGTGTAATGTTGCGGTCCCTTCTTTATGTGTTCCTTCTTCTTTGTGTGTGCATTCTTGCTCTGATTCAGGGGATTTAGCGCAGGAGTTGGTAGGTTCGCGCTCGCCGGGGGGGGGGGAACAGGAATGAGCAATTTGTTGTTAGGCCTGCGAGAGCTTATTCAGCGCTGGGATTCTGGGAATGCGCGGGACCCTCGGCCAGTGTCGGCGTGGGAACAACAATGCAGGAAACAGGACGTGCCCAGGGCAGCCGCATCAGGCCAGGTGGGACAAAAGGTGGCTATGACAGGCACTCAAACGGATGGTGACGGTCAGGTTTCCGACGCTGGAACATCTGGGAAGGAGAAAGAGTCGGACAAGGTCAGGATGGCGGATTCAGCCAGATGTGAGGTCTACGTTTGCTTCGAGGGACCTTTAGGTGCTCACCTCAAGCCCGAAGTGCGCAAAAAAATTTGGAAGGGTGAGTACGTGGAAATTTTTTCCTTGCTACCCTTGGAGAAATTTAATTTGGATAGGGTCAAGCCGGAGGACAGCAAGAAGGAGGATGAAGAAAAACGCAGATACCGTCTGATACCCCGTACATTTACAAATTGATTACAGGCGTTTGCAATTTTTGCAAGCGTGGTGGGGGAAAAGGAAACAGAAAATTGTTCCCCCCTGTTTTGTTACTTAGATGCGATTGGTGAAGCGTATAGAGTTTACGGTGGCGTGGCTTGGTTGCGGTATGACGAACTTCATCAGCGTAAGGCAATTCGCCCGGCCATCAGATGGGATCATAAGGACATCAGTCTCTGGATAAGGCTGTTTTTTTCAGGGGGGGGACGGTGGTTCCTCAACCTCGGGACCCTCGGCTGACAAGAAAAAGGGTTTCTGCTGGCAGTTCAATGAAGGAGCCTGCCGTTTTGGAACTTCCTGTTGTTTCAAACATGAGTGTTCTGGATGCGGAGGTAGTCATCCGCTTTCGCGGTGCTTTAAGGCTGGAAAAGGACGCATGGGTGACACCGCTGGAAAAAGGGACGACGCCGGTGATCGTGGGAAAGATGCAGCCGTTCCTAAATAGGAATCCGGATAGGAAGGCAGCGGGTATTCCGGAAAGGGGTTTTCGGGAGGGGTTCACCATACCATGCGTGCTGAAGGAACCTCCTCCGGTTCCCAAAAATGTACGCTCGGCTAGGCTTCACCCGGAGGTGGTTGCGGAAAAACTGGGGAAAGAGGTGGCACTGGGGCGCATGAGCGGCCCTTTTTCATCGCCTCCGTTGGACGGCCTAGTAGTTTCCCCGTTAGGGGGGGTACCAAAAAAAAGAACAAGGTAAGTTTTGGCTCATTCATCACCTTTCGTACCCAAGGGGGGCTCCGTGAACGATGGGATTGACCCGGGGGCTTGCGCGGTTACCTATACTTCGTTTGACGCGGCGATTTATTGGGTGCGAAAATACGGGAGGGGCTCCTTGATGGCTAAAGCGGCTATAGAGGCGGCCTTCTGCCTTTTACCGGTCCATCCAGACAGTTTTAGGTTGCTGGGCGTTTGTTGGCAAGGTGCGTTTTTTGTAGATCGCTGTTTGCCCATGGGGTGTTCCATTTCGTGCGCCCTATTTGAGAAATTTAGTTTGTTTCTAGAATGGGTGGTGTGGGATGTGGCTGGGTTGAGTTCTGTCATCCACTACCTGGATGATTTTTTGTGTATCGGCCCGCCGGATTCCAGGATCTGTGCTGTTTTGCAGTACGTGGCGGAACGTTTTGGCGTTCCGTTGGCTGCAGACAAAACAGAAGGCCCTTCCACTGAGTTGATCTTTCTGGGGATCATGATTGACTCATTGGCCATGGAGTGTAGGTTGCCCTTGGAGAAACTGATGGCGCTGAAAGCCGAGGTGGCCAGTGCACGCCGCCGACAAAAAATTCAGCTGCGGGAGCTGCAATCGCTTCTGGGAAAACGGAATTTTGCATGTCGGGTCATCCCGATGGGTAGGATCTTTTGTCGCCGTTTATCGGCGGCAACCGCGGGAATCAACAGTCCGCGGCATTATGTACGCCTAACGGCTGAATTACAGGCGGATCTGCAGGTTGGGAGCGTTTCTTCGACGAGTACAATGGACGGTCGTTGTGGATGGAAGGGCCAGTCAGCAATACCAATTTGGAGCTTTTTACTGATGCGGCGGGTTCTGCAGGCTATGGCATTTATTTCCAAGGGCAATGGAGTGCAGAGCCATGGCCCAAGGAATGGCGTGATGTGAAGTTTCAGAAAAATTTGGTGTTTTTGGAATTATTTCCGATAGTGCTGGCTGTGGAACTGTGGGGTTCCGTTTTCGCGAACAAAAAGGTCAGGTTCCACTGTGACAACATGGGGGTGGTCATGGCGATTAACAATGTGTCGGCATCTTCACCGCCGGTGATAAGGCTTTTGAGGTACTTGGTGTTGCTTTGTTTGCGTTCTAATGCTTTTGTTTATGCTGTTCATATACCTGGACAATCCAACAAAATAGCAGATGCTTTATCTCGCTTTCAGTGGGAAGAATTCCGCGTGTTGGCACCGGGAGCGGAGCAGCATGGTGTTCCTTGTCCTCGACAACTATGGGGGATTGCGCTGGAGTCGCCGCAGGTTTGATTAGAAAATCGTTGGCTGCTGCGTCGTGGGAAGCGTATTCGAAAGTCTGGCGGGAATGGTCAGCATTGTTGGCAGAGGTAGGTGAGAGTGGCAGGGATATTGATATGTCTTCGGCGGTGCTGTATTTCATTTGTCGTAATTTCGTTAACTGAGTTTCTGCAGCAACAGTGGGGCGAAAACTAGCAGGTCTTTCTGGTTCAAATTGGGGGGGGGGGGGGTTGATATTACTAAAGTTTTTGCAGTGCGTCAGGCACTAAAAGGGTATCGTAAGGGCCACCGGGTTAGACAAGAGGCAGCCGGTTTCTTTTGCGGTTTTGTGGTTAGTGTTGGGCCAGCTGGCTAGTTTGTGTTCGTCTCGGTACGAAATGCTGTTGTTCAGAGCGGCTTTTTTGGTGGCATTCTTTGGGGCCTTTCGTATTAGCGAATTGGTGAGCCCATCAAGGAAAGCGGCTGGAGGATTGTTGACAGAAGACGTGGCCCACAGGGGCTATTCCATTGAGTTGGTTATTCGCCGCTCTAAGATGGATCAAGCAGGTAGAGGGGTTCGGATAGTGTTATATCAGGGGGATTGCCTGGATTTGTGCCACGTCGTGGCTGTCGGTAGTTTGTTAGAGGTTTGGCATGGTAACGCGGGCCTTTTGTTAGCCCACAGGGACGGTTCCTTTCTGTCGAAATTCCAATTTGTCGCAGTTTTTAGAAAATGTCTCCGGATGTCAGGCCTCAACCCCAAGGATTATTCATCTCACTCGTTTCGCATAGGTGCGGCCACTGAAGCGGCACGTTGGGGGTTGGATGTAGGGGTCATTAAGCATATAGGCAGGTGGGAGTCAGATAGGTACAAGTTGTATGTATGCCCTCCTCTGCTCTGAGCTATGTTGTTTTGTCAGTTTGTCCGTTGTTTGTTCGTTTGTTGATGTTGGGCTAAGTTTCTGCAATGTCCTTTGTTTTATTACAGGTCAACTGGGATGCCTCATCTGGATTTTGGGGCATTCTTATGTGTACTGGGGGGCCAGAAGGGCAGATGTGCGTAGTAATGGGATACAATTGGGTGTGGCTAGGGAGGTGGGCAGTGTCAGATGGATAGGGCATGCTCTGGTGTCGGGCCTTACCTGAAGTTCACCAGTTCGCAAGGCTAGACCGCCCCCCCGACGTGCTGGTTTTGCACGTGGGGGGTAATGATCTTGGCTAAACTGGAAAACTGGCTAAAAAACCGAATTCAGAGAGTAGTGGTTAATGATTCTTATTCTGAATGGTCTAAGGTTATCAGTGATGTACCCCAAGGTTCAGTGTTGGGACCCTTACTTTTTAATATCTTTATAAATGATATAAAGTCTGGGATTAAAAGTACCATTTCAGTGTTTGCAGATGACACCAAGCTATGCAATGGAATAACGTCCTTGCAGGATGTCTCCAACTTACAAGCCGACCTCAATGCACCGTTTAATTGGGCGACTGTGTGGCAAATGAGGTTTATTGTAGATATAAATGTAAAGTTATGCACTTGGGGGCTAAGGATATGCATGCATCGTACATACTAGGGGGAGTACAACTGGGGGAATCCATAGTGGAGAAGGCTCTGGTTTTGGTAGATCATAAGCTTAATAATGGCATGCAATGCCAAGCAGCTGTTTCCAAAGCAAGCAAAATCCTTTCTTGTATTAAGAGAGGTATGGACTCCAGAGATAGAGACATTATTTTGCCCCTGTACAAATCATTAGTAAGACCTCATCTGGAATATGCAGTTCAGTTTCGGGCACCAATTCTCAAAAAGGATATTGGGGAAATGGAGAAAGTGCAGAGAAGGGCAACCAAACTAATAAGAGGCATGGAGAAGTTCAGCTATGAGGAAAGATTAGAGGAACTGAATTCATCCTCTCTTGAGAAGAGGTGATTAAGGGGGGATATGATCAACCTGTATAAACACATAAGTGGTGAATATAGCGAACTTGGTGTTGAGTTATTCACTTTAAGGTCATCACATAGGACAAGGGGCACTCATTACGTCTAGAGGAAAAAACATTTAATCTGCAAGTACGGAAAGGTTTCTTCACAGTTAGAGCTGTGAAAATGTGAAATAGACTCCCTCCAGAGGTGGTATTGGCCAGCTCAGTAGATTGCTTTAAAAAAAAGGCCTGGATTCTTTCCTTAATGTACATAATATAACTGGGTACTAACATTTATAGGTAAAGTTGATCCAGGGAAGATCGAATTGCCTCTCTGGGATCTGGAAGGATTTTTTCCCCCGCTATAGCAGATCGGATTATGCTTTTCTGGGGTTTTTTGCCTTCCTCTGGATCAACTGTGGGTAAAGGATTGTGTACATGGGATTGTATGGTTAAATATATTTTTTCTTTTTTTTTTTTATTGGTTTAACTAGATAGACTTTTTTCAACCTAACTATATGTAACATATGCCCATGTACGCAGGTGCCATTAGATAAAAGGAGCAGGTAATATTGTAAGGTAAAGATTCTCAGATTCAATTCAGAACTGGCACTAGAAAATAAATGAAACTTTATAAAGCAATCCATATATAAAGTGCGTGTGACAATCTTTATAAATAATATTCCTATGAATGGTTTGCCCCTCTATTAGCTCCTGTTGGAGTTGACAAGTCCCAAAGCAAAAGAAGCATAAGAGCAGGGCCTACATGCAATGGTGTATTGTAGTTTTGTGTCGCCCTAGGCAAGACTAAAAATGCCCCCCCCATCTAAATTTGTCCCACCCCAGCCACTTTAACCACTTGCTTACTTGGCACTTAAACCCCCTTCCTGCCCAGGCCAATTTTCAGCTTTCAGTGCTGTCACTCTTTGAATGACAATTGAGCGGTCATGCAACACTGTATCAAAATGACATTTTTTATCATTTTTTCCCCCACATATAGAGCTTTCTTTTGGAGGTATTTAATCACTGCTGGGTTTTCTATTTGCTGCAAAAAAATAAATTAAAAAAAAAATAAACGAAAAAAGACAAACATTTGGGAAAAAAAAAAGTTTTATAGTTTGTTATAACATTTTGCAAAAAGGTAAATTTCCTCCTTCATTGATGTACGCTGCTGAGGCTGCACTGATGGACACTGATAAGGTGGCACTGATGGGCACTGATGGGTGGCACTGGTGGGCACTGATAGGTGGCACTGGTAGACACTGATGGATGGCACTGATGGGCGGCACTGAAGGGCATTGATAGGTGGCACTGATGGGTGGCACTGATAATGAAGCACTGGTGGGCAGCACTGATGGGCATTGATAGGTGGCACTGGTGGGCACTGATAGGTGGCACTGCTGGGCACTGATTGGCAGCACTAATATGCACTGTCAGGTGGCAATGGCAGATGGCACTGGGGGCGGCTCTCCATGTTCAGGACCGATGTCCCTCTGATAGAAGCCGGTGATCAGTAATCAGCCAAGTCTCACTGACTAGGTGATCACAGAGCGCGCTGCGCATGCCCCGCAGGGAGCGCCCAGACAGTGCTCGGGAGGACGTACATGGGTTCCCACCCAGGCAATTAAGGCCTGTGCTGTAGCCATCTTTCAATTATAGCCATAGGTGTGTGCAGCCTATTGCATTAGGGTGTGCACCACAAAGTGCAAACAAATATGAGTGTGTGTGTGTATATATGCCAGAAGGGCAGAGGATGGTGTCAGTAGTTTATTTTTATTTTATTTGTTTTTTACAATTTTGTTTTATTATTTTTTTGCAATTTTTTTTAGGAGCCCTGCTGGGGGGGGGGGGGGCACCTTCTACCCTGCGCACGCCTATGATTATAGCATGGGTGGGAGGAGGATAAAATCTGCAACGGCCTCAAACAACATAAATTTTACTATCCAAAGGTGACACTTTAAAAGCCTTTACAGGTTACCACTATAGATTTACAGAGGAGGTCTGGTGCTATAATTACTGCCTATGATCTGATGTTCGCGGTGATACTTCACATGTGTGTGACAATCGATGTTTGCGTATGTGCTGGACCTACACGTGTGTTCACCTTTGCGTGCGAGCATGGGGGGATGGGGGCACTTTATATTTTGTTTTTCAATTTTTTTTTATCACTTTTATTGCTGTTACAAGGAATGTAAACATCCTTATGACAGCAATAGGCATGTGATAGGTACCCTCCTCTGCCAAGATCTGTGTTTTTCAAAGCTTTTGATTTTTCAAAACTGCCGCCGCTTATTCCTGAGTAAACCAGAAGTGATGTCATGTCATCGCTTCCAGTTTACTGTTGCAAATAGCTGAGCAAAGCCCATCACAGTGGGACGGGAGAGCCCAGGGGAGCCACAGAAAGGGGGTGGGGGGGTGGATTTCTATTACAAGAGAGCCGACCACCGGCTCTAAAATTGATAGTGGGGTGATGCCTGCAGGCATTATCCCAGGACAAGCACCGCCCCCTAAAAAATATGCAGCCTTAGGCAAACGCCTTGTTTGCCTCGTGGTAAATACGCCAGGGGCTGGTGATGAAAGGGGGCGATAATCAGGAGTAGAGAGTAAAAGGTTGGTATGACTTAAATAAAGGTGCTGACGGCTGGCAGGAGGGGCTTCAGGGGTGGTCCATGGGGATGAGTCAAGATGTTGGAGGCTAGCATTTGCAAATTTGCCACCCACCCTATTAAATTAAATTAAAGTGATACTTAAGTCTTATTTTTTCAGTTAAAAATAACAAACATGTTATACTTATACAGTGTTTATGCACAGAGCAGAGCCCAGATCCTCTTTTTCTAGGGTCCATTGCCGGCGCTCCTGGCCCCTCCCTCCTGTTGAGTGCCCCCAGAGCTCCCTGTGTCCATTCAGACATGGAGCTGTGGCCTAGCCCTGCCCCCTTTCTCTCCTCATTGGCTGAATGGCATTGGTTGACAGCAGCCGGAGCCAATATCGATTTGCTGCTGTCTCAGCCAATAAGGAGAGGAGTTCTGGGCAGCTGAGACACTCCTGTAACATCTATCTAGATGATCTAGATGGACCATAGGCAAGTATTAGGGGGGTTGAGGGGGGCTGCTGCACACAGAAGGCTTTTTATCTTAATGCATAGAATGCATTAAGATTAAAAAAAACCTTATGCCTTTACAACGACTTTAAGTTTTAGATTTGCAACTATGAATGTAGGTGGGGTTGCTATTCCAATTTCCAATGGTATATATAACAGACCAAAAGGGAGAAAATAAGACAAGGTACTTGTTGGGTCTACATACATTTTAACAGAAAGTGCAATACTTTGTTAAAGGGGATATACAGTGCCTTGAAAGTATGAAGTATTCATACCCCTTGACATTTTCCACATTTTGTAATGTTACAACTAGAGTTGAGCGGACACCTGGATATTCGGGTTCGTCTGGTTTGGCCGAACTTTGCGGAAAAGGTCGGGTTTGGTACCGAACTTGACCCCGGACCCCGAACCCCATTGAAGTCAATGGTGACCCAAACTTTTGGGCACAAATATGGCTCTAAAGTCCTGGAAAGGGCTAGAGGGCTGCAAAAGGAAGCAAAATGGGGGTAAGAGTAGGACAAGTGCCCTGCAAATAAATGTGGATAGGCAAATAACTTAAAACCACATAAAAAAATAAAAATGGGAGGAGGTGGATGTGGAGTAGGAGCCTAGAGGTTGACTAAGCCGTGGCGGTGGAGGAGAGGAGGAGGAGGAGGAGGTAGCCAACACTGTTTTTTGTTTGTTTTTTTCTAATTGGGGTTGCGTTTCGTCATTGGACGTCTGAGGCAGTGCCTCAGGCGACGTCCAATGACGAAACGCGTAAGGCGTGGCCGAACGTAATATGTCACTTCCGGTTACTGTACCTACTGTGGAACGCAGAACGAACGGAGAGGAAGGAAGGAGATCTTACCTTCCTCAAGCAGGTGTAGCCTGCTTGTGTTGCAAGACTGTGTCTGCTGTTTTAAACGTCTATATTTTTAATAAACTTACTCTCAACTTGGAAATACTACACTATCGAGGATTCCGTTCTTTCCATATACCGCTTAAATTCCTGGGCTTGCCACGAACGTCCGGAGCAGGTGGTTTGGAGTGGATCCCGTCGTTCGGGAGTGGAGGAAGAGCGCAGTTCCCGATCTACCCAACAAGGACTAAAGACCCCATTTACCAAATGCGAGATACCCCTGCAGGGGTGGGAATTTTCTGGTAAGCGTGGGCACATCAGGGGGAGCACGAGTGTATTCAACCCCCCATGTCACATTGGATATCGGATAAGCACCTGTAATCACTTCTCCTACACACATCAGAGTCTGCACTGAGGAATAGAATAATTGAACCTTACCATTTATATCTCCTACATTGGTCTTCATATCCACTTTATGGTTTTACAGACTTTTTACGGACTCTTTTTTACCACATTTGAGCGCCTTTTTTATTCATGTTAGGCTCTTCTGTGTATGCCTACATACTGTATATGATCTATGTACCCTGATTGTTTACAATTTTGACATTTGCCTTTACATCCACTTCATAATTTTACGGACTTTTCACAAATGAGCTGAGCACTTTATATAGAGCTTTATAATTTATAAGAGACTGTTTCACTGCACATTTAGCACTTTATAATTTGAAGGTTTACAATTTATGAGCAGAAGTATCTTTTATATGCTGAGCACTTTATGGAATTATTTTAGTTTACTGACATACTGCACATTTTTCACTTTATAAGTACTTGATGGTTTACAAATAAGATGGAAGAGCATTATACACTTTTTTCAGCTGGGATAGTCACTAACCCAGCATATTGGATTAATTACTACAAAGTCAGCGCCATTCCTGTTTGTTTTCTATAGTGCATCCCACTCCTTCCATTGAGGAGGAGGTTACTGGAAGGCTGCAGTCTTACTACATCTTATTGGGGTTCTTGGCGCGTGGATTTAGTATATTTTACTTCTGGATTGCTGTTGTGATCTAAACCTTCTCCTCCTGGACCTGCTCCTCCCCCTGATATTTGTAAAGTCAAAGATTTCCTCAGATTCCCAGTCTCAAATATTCTGCAAGAATTTCTCCTGTTTAGATATTTTCAAATTCTTTTGTATTCGTTCCACCTCTTTCTTGAGTAATTCGTTATGTTTCACAAAATCACTATCCTGCTTAACCACTTCAGCCCCGGAAGGATTTCACACTTTAGGACCAGAGCACTTTTTGGGATTCGGCACTGCGTCGCTTTAACTGACAATTGCGCGACAAAAGAGCGACAATTTTGCAAAAATAACCAAATTTCTTACTTTTTGCTAAAATACAAAAAAACATTTTTTTCATCAGTTTTGGCCGATTTATATTCTTCCTCATATTTGTAATAAAAAAAAAATCGCAATTGGCGTTTATTGATTGGTTTGCGCAAAAGTGGCCGCGTTTACGGATGATGAGAATTCATTTCTGTGGTTTTTATTTTTTACTAGTAATGGCAGCGATCTGCAATTTTTAGCGGTACTGCGATATTGGGGCAGACATGTCGGATCATTTTGACACTTTTTTTGGGACCATTGGCATTTATACAGCGATCAGTGCTATAAAAATTCACAGATTACTGTGTAAATGCCATTGGCAGTGAAGGGGTTAACCTGCAGGGGGCGCTCTAAGGGTTAACTGTGTTCCCTGGGCGTGTTCTAACTGTGTGTGGGCTGCCCTAGCAGGGGAAGGGAAGTGATCACAGCTTCCATGTAGAGGAAGGCTGTGATCACAGCCCTTCCCCCTCTCACAGAACGGAGGTCCGTGTTTACTTACACAGACCTCCGTTCTTTCACTCCGGGGGGGCATCGTGGGTAGCCGGCGTCGATCGAGTCTGCCGCACCCGCTCCCTGGCCCTCCCCGAACACAGTGAGCGCACGGGCGCGCCTCCAGCGGCGCGCTTACAGTTCGCGATCTCGCAGCCGCCGTCGTATGATGACGGTTTGCAATATTGAGCCACTTTGTCGCCGTCAACCTGAGGTTGACGGTCGACGAGTGGTTAAAAAGTTCCAAAAGTGCCGTGCTTTCTTCAATCTCTGCCTGCACCTCTACCAATTGGGCTCTCTCCTCTACTATTTTTTTTTTTTTCATAAAGTTTTTATTGAAAGTAATTGTACATACAGGAAAAGTAATGACAGATGTTGTTCATACAAAGAAACTTAGAAGGAACATATTTTGGCATAGAATTGAGTAGGCAACAATACAGAACATTGGGCATATGGAATCACAGGTTCTTTAGTCAGGTGGAGTACCATAAGGTATCTGGTAGTGAAGAGGGGTAGCAATGCTAAGGATTAGAGTTGAGCGAACCTCTGGAAGTTCGGGTTCTGCTGGTCCGTCCGAACTTCGGGACAAAGTCCGGGTCCGGACGGAACCCGAACGATCGCACGGACAACGAATTGAAGGTCTCCAAGCGAGTTGAGATTAGGAATCGTAACGATGGGGAGAAGTGATGGTCTATGGAATACCATGAGGTGGACTGATTTCTTGGACACTAAGGTATACGGGTTACAAGACATAACAACGGATGAGTTAAGATACGGTTTTATACAAGGAAGATTCAAAGAAACATACTTGTTGTAGACAGTAATGAAAAGGACATACATGTTAATGAAAGTTATTTTTGAAATACTTTTTTTTTTTTTATCATCTCCTCTCTCGGGTTAACCATCTCCACGTCCGTCTCTAACTTCTTTCGTGCCGTGAA
>BLSH010333413.1:23143-46528 GCA_018402905.1 Glandirana rugosa | reverse complement strand
GAAACGATACTTCTCTTTTAAGCCCATCCATTTCTGAGATATAAACATTTTTGCCACATCACACGGTCTTGTCTGGCAGGACAGAGGACTTTTATCTGCTGCAATTGAGTCACCATTACAAGCCTCCTCTCCCCCACCCCCAGCCTGTAAACTGAAAGCAGAAAACTGATGAGCCCAACTTGATGTCACTTTGCTCCCCCTCCTATCAGCATGCTCTTTGCAATGCAGCAAAACCCATTAGCTCAGTGTGCTGCTACTCCCTTCCCTAGCTGAGCTTGGCTGTACAGGGACTGCAGGAGGCTGATACAAGTCAAATTCAGGCAATTACACTGCTCGCTTTTACAAAAAAAGAAAATAATAATAATAATGTAATGATGTATTTGTCAGGATTGGGTTCACCTACCGGTGGCACTGTGGCGCTCTGGGCTGATTGTTGCAGTTCCAGTGTCCACCGGCAGGTGTCTCCCAGAAGGCAGCAAGTTCTGATTAGCCACACCTGTCTTCAGCTGTCAGGTAGCTATTTAAGGCTGCTCCTCGCTTTCAACAGTGCATCACTATTTTTGATTGCCCTCTTGCTGCCAGAACCTTGTGCTTCCTGTGCCATGGGCACCCCCCCCAAGACGATACCAGACCCTTCGGTCTGGTATGGATTATAAGGAGAGACCCCACCCAACAAAAATCTATACCAGACCCTTATCCGAGCATGCAGCCCAGCAGGTCAGGAAAGGTGGGATGAGCAAGTGTCCCCCCCCCCCGGACCATACCAGGTCACATGCTCTCAACATGGCGGGGAGGGTACTTTGAAGTGGGGAGGCCCTACGCCCCCAGGCCAAAGCACCTTGTTCCCATGTTGATGAGAACATGGGCCTCTTCCCAACAACCCTGGCCGGTGGTTGTCAGGATCTGCAGGCGAGGGGCTTAACGGAATCTGGAAGCCCCCACCCTATGTGAATGAGTATGAGGTACATTGTATGCCTACCCATTCACCTAAAAAAAAAAAAAATGTCAAAAATAAACACAGTACACAGGTTTTTAAAGTATTTTATTAAGGCAGCTCTGGCGTCTTTTTCGATTTCTTCTCCCTCCTCCGGCGAGGTCTTCTCCCTCTGCTGGTTCTTCTCCCCTCTCCAGTTCTTCTCTGTGCTGTCTTCTCCCTCTTTTGCAGGGTCTTCTCTCTCCGCTATCTTCTCACTCTGTTCTTCCTCTGATGTTGCCTCGATGGCCTGCAGACCACGACAATCACTGGCCAGGATTGTCAGGAAGAGGCCCTTGTCCTCATCAACATGAGGACAAGGTACTTTGGGGTGGGGGGCGCAGGGCCCCCCAGCCCAAAAGCACCCGCCCCCCCATGTTGAGAGCATGTGGCCTGGTATGGTCCAGGAGGGGGGCCCTAGCTTATCCCCTCCCTTTCCTGACCTGCATGCAATTTTTTTTTCGTTTTGGCGGGGAGTTCCTTTTAACGATCCTCAGCACACAAGTCACACTTCAAGTTGGATCATTAACCATTGATTTTGAGGCAGAGAAACGCTGCTGAAAGCTAGCGCGGCTGAACGTACATTAAACGCCAATGCAAAACACTGTTAAAATCGTGGTTTTAACGCCTCATTTTTTTACAGCTCATTTTCTCTATTGCCCGTGTGTATAAGGCTGAGAAATCAAGAATCTCTTCCTCTGTTACCCTTAGCAACCACAGCTGCTACTGAGTGTTCTTTACCTCTTGTAGATCAGTACCCTGCCACCAGTAACCACACTTCCTCTGTATGTAATCCATTTAAGGCTCCCCCTGCAGTACTGTTACCCATAGCAATATCTCAGGCCTCTTCCTGTACTTCTGCTACTCTTCCCTCTATTCTCTGAACATGAGAATTGCATCTGCTGTTACAGCCCCGGTAGTAGAGGTCCTATGGGAAAGGACAGTGTTCCATTTGAACTTTGTCCTGACCCAGGGGCCATCTCTGCAATCCCTGGTGCATTTGGGGACCCAAGTGGGATAACCTATGCTCTGGGTAGACCCAAGGGACAGGTAAAATACAGAGCAGCCTTTAGCAACAGAGGGAGAGAAGGTCCAGTCATGAAGAGATACCCTGGCATCAGGTTACCTGCATGGACCAGGGAATTGGGCATTAGGCGTTTAAGTGTCCTTCAGTGTCCCAGCATTGGGACACAGGCTGCTTTTAAGAATAAGCCTCCAGTGTTGCGCCTCCTTAGGGATCTGACCAGCAGAAAACCCAGCCAGTTTTGGGTCCCCGGTGGCAGTGGTTCTCACCAAGCCTTCAGACATTGGCAGTGGGGTATTCAGTTGGCTTGCAGACCCCAGTGGTGGGGCCCTATGGAGCATCCGGAGGCCACTCCTTAAGGGGGGAATCTGTCAGGATCAAGTTCACCTGATGGTGGCACTGAGGTGCTCTGGGCTGATTGCTGCAATTCCAGTGTCCACCAGCAGGTGTCTCCCAGTAACCAGCACAGGTTCTGATCAGCCACACCTGTCTTCAGCTGCCAGGTGGCTATTTAAGGCTGTTTTTCCCTTTCAACAGTGCGTCACTATTTTTGATTTCCCCCCTTGCTGCCAGATCCTTGTGCTTCTTGTTATGCTGAGCTATCCTGCACCCTACCCTGTCGTCTTGCGCCTGCCCACTGCTCTTGTACCCAGTCTTGATCCCCTCTACCTTGCATCCCCTTTACCCTTGTAGGTATGCGGTTTACCAGTTGGGTTCTGGTAAGAGTATTTTATCCCCAAGGTGGTGGATACACTGTATACAGTGGAACACTATGAAGTTTTAACCATTCACTACTTCTTCACCATTTCACTACTTCTAATATGTAGTTTTTCTACACGTTGCGATCTTCAAATTTTCATGAATGTTTCATGGACACTTTATTGTATTTTATTTTTTGATGTCACTTTATGGACTTTTTATTTAAGGACACTTCCTGGATAATATCCGGGTTCTAATTTACATTAGCGCTGCACCTTTATTATATGTATTGAAGGTAGAATATCCTGATTCAAATGAAAACCAGAAACGACCTTAAGCAATAAGGATGGAAGAGGACGTAGCACCACTTATCCTGATGCAGGACCAAATATTGTTCTTTACAAGAAAGAGCCGCCAATTCCGATAGCCTTCTAGCCGAAGTGACTGCAAAGAGAAGCTAGTTTTCATGTCAAAAGAACTAAAGAAATCTCCTTGACAGGTTCAAAGGGCTATTTCTGTAGCACTGATGAAACCAAATTCAAGTGTCAAGGACAGAGGAACCTTTACGGGAGGCAACAATGAGTCACTCCTTGACGAAAGGTAAATTTAGCTTAGCATAAATTCAGTGATATATAGGACCCTGTGACAGCAGGCCGTGACGGACCGGGAGCGTCCACAGTACGTCTACTGCCAACCTCACTATCTCTGGGTACCAGGCCTTTCTGGGCCAAGCCACAAAAATGACAGACATAATTTCCTCTTGAATCTTGTGAGAAAGAGATGTGGCAAGAGAGGAATAGGGGGAAATACATAAATTAGGGAGAACTGGTTCCAAGGAACTACCAGAGTATCTACCCTGATCGTGAAGGGATCTCTAGCTCTAGATACAAACTGCTGCACTGACGCCTGGTGGCGCATTTTTGTTGTTGAACCTGGATGAAAACAGATCTACATCCGGCATCCCCAATTGTCAGCAAATCTCCAGAAAAAACTCAGACTGCTGAGACTATTCTCCTGGATGCATTTGTTGGCGGCTGAGATAGTCCGCCCTCCAGTTCTCCACCCCCGGAATGTGGACTGCAGACAGCCCCGGTACATGCTTTCCTGCCCAAGGCAATACCCGACTGACTTCCCCGTGAGCCAAATGCTGTTGGTGTCGCCCTGGTGGTTGACATAAGCCATAGCCGTGGAATTGTCGGATTGCAGCCTTACCGGGTGAGGCTGTAATCTGGGCGACCCTTTTCCCCTGGACTGTAGAGTCCTCCATGCCCGCGCCCCAGCCAGAGAGACTGGCATCTGTGGTCACGATCTTCCAAACTACCGGAAGAAAAGACTCCCCTTGTATTACATTTCAATCTTTCAACCACCAACTGAGACTCCAACAAGCTTTGGAGGGTGGTATGATCATGCAACAAACCAGAGGTTGCATCTTCTTGTTCCATCCTGACAGAAAGTTCTGCTGCAAGGGACTGGAATGAAACTGGGCACAAGGAATTGCCTCAAATGAGGACACCATTCTTCCTAGCAGACCCATACAGAGCCGAATGGAAGGGTGCCTTTTTCCTCTACTTTCCAAACTCAAACTTTTAAGGCATTGGCCTTTTCTGGAGGCAAGAACAGCTTTGCCTGGGCTATGTCTAGAAATAGACCTGAAACCCCCTTCACACTGTGACTTGAAGTTGCGCAATTTTGACACAATTCCAGGGAATACCTGTGTAAACTTGAGGTCCATGTACCTCAACTAGCATCAAAGTTGGACCAAAGTATTACAGGGATGACTTGAAGTCGCACAGATATGACTGGTTATCATTGGGAATCATGGGCTACAGCTTGTCATGCTACTCTGATGTCAAAAGTAGCAAACGTTGAACCGGCTCCAAGGCTGACTTCTCAACATTTTTAAACCAGCCCAGGTGTTCTAAGAATTGAACCATGAGAGCTATGCTCCGTTTTAGACCCTGCAGAGAGTAATCTCTGAGCAAGAAGTCATCGAGATCAGTGGTTCTCAACCCAAATCCGCAAGTACCCCCCAACGGGCCATGTTTTGGGAACTTTCCTTAGATAAAATAGTTATTATCATTCCCATGTCATTGATATTGATTTAAAGCAGCTGTGCAAAGTAAAGGAAAACCTGTAAACATGGCCTGTTGGGGGTACTTGAAGACTGAGGTTGAGAACCACTTCCCCTGATACCTTAGAAGGCCCAATACTGGTGCCAGGATCTTTGTGAAGACTCGGGGGGCTGTTGCAAGCCCAAAGGACAGTGCCACAAACTGGAAGTGCTGATCTTCTATTGTAAGATGTAGAAAACTTTGATGAGGCTGAAAGATTGGCACATGCAGGTATGCATCCCTGATGTCTATGGATGCCAGAAATTCTCCTAATTGGAGAGAGAACCCACAAAAGAACTGATTCCATTTGAAAATGCGCACTGAGAGATAATGATTCAGCGCCTTTAGATCCAGGATAGGCCTTATGTTCCCGTTCGGTTTTGGAACTGAGAACAGGTCTGAAATTCCAGCCTGTACCCTTGAGACACTGTGGGGATCCCCTACTTGCCCTGAACCAGCAATTCCCAAACTTCTGCAAACTGTAGGACCCTTCCCCCCACTCGCACTCACAGGAAGGTTTGGTGACAGTTTTAGAGGGCTTTTGGACCCAAAAACTTCTTTTGGCCCTAGCCTTGCTGCTTACCTCAGGCCCCAGTTCCCAGTTGCCGTTGAAACTGCCTAGAGGCTGGAAAGCCTGAGTAAGCAGATCCTGATCCCCTAAATGAGGGACACTTAGCCACCTTCTTCACAGGAGGAAGCAAGCTCTTTCTTTCTGATAATTTCTAGGTGTACTATTAAGATCCTTCCCAAACAAACGTTCCCAATTAAATGGAAAACCAGCTAGCAACCTTTTGTAAGGAAGCTCAGCTGACCAACTTTTTAGCCACAAATTTCTGTGCATGTGCACAGATAAGAGAGCCAACCAGGAGATTTGCTGTATAGTCCTTAAGAGCAACTATAACAAGGCATAAGCTTGAGGGAAATCTACCATTTCCTCAGCAGAAACCTCCCCTCTATTTAACCTACAGCGCCTGGTATTCCCAGGTGATCTCCCATCCAAGCACTAAACAGATCCAAGCCTGCTTAGCTTTCGAGATGAGATTGAGCGCATTCAGGGTGGTGTGGTCATAGATAAATAAGTATATTATAAAAGTCATTACCTCTTCTACCTCATCAACCCACTTTTGCTCCAATACAGGAGGATTAGGTGAAGGGGACCTATCACGCTTTCTACCACCTTATGTGACTGAAGCAATCATATCAGCAATCTTGTTTTATAAACCAGCTAAAGCTGATGACAGGTCCTCTTTAGTAACATAAGCTGAGGTAGAAGCACTGGTAGTAGCCACAATGCCATACAGGCGCAGCGCCTCAGACAGCCTGGCCACCTCTGGTCTTTCAGGGGAAGCTATTACAATTGAGCTCTGACTGGCCTCTACAGGGCTGCTGGTGGAACACTTGTGCCCCTTGCTGCCCTGCTCCCCCAACTGCGCTCTGGAAGTTATAACCTGCTAGCGCAACAGTAGCTGGCTTGTGAGTAAAATAACACAAGTCCCTCAGCAATACCTTTCCTCTGCAAAAAGTCCCTCAGCAACACCTTTCCTCTGCAAGACTAACTTTAGTCAACAACAGACCCCTTACAGTCCCACATAATATGCAACATTAGCTAGGCTGCCACTTGCTACTCACATGCCTCCAAGAATAGCCTGCTGTGTGCTGTCCCTCCAGTCTAATCTTACTGCACAAGCGTGCCGAGTTCATAATCATGCTTTGTGCAGGGGCCGCGGGGGTGGGCAAGCAATGTGCTTGTGATCATAGTGTAGGCGGCATCGATCTGAGTTCAATGACTCAGACATCAAGAAAATAACTTTTTTTTTTCCTTCTTTCAGCGCCAGTGGCCTGCACAGTAAGAAAACCTAGAGGCATGAAGGGACCTAAGAAGCAACTTAACAGAGCAAGGCAGATTCAAAACGCCCTCTAGGGGCTGAGGAGAGAAGCACAGTCCATTTTTTTTTTTTAACAAAATGACAGCCACAAACGCATGTTGCAGGGGAAATGGAAATAAAGCATGCTCCTGCTTGCACAGGGGCTACTTACCACTCCTGCTGCCAGACCCTGACACAAGCCAGAGGTCCAACCTTCACCCATCATGGTGGGCTTTGCCACCCAAGGACCTTCAAGAGCTGGGTACCCAAGTCATTATGCGGGTCCACTCCCTTGGACCTGTACAGCACCCCGCTGTAATTGCTTTAGTTCTGTAGTGCCCAGGATTCCACTACACAGGGTCCAGCGCTTTTCAGGGTCGCATTACAGGCAAAACCTTGCTGTGTCTTCTTAGAGAGGCTCGGGTATCATTTATCTTAGCATAGCAGCTTTTTTGAAACAGATCCGACTTGAAAAGCTATCACTTAATTCTCAAGAACCTGTTCGGGACTACAGCATGGAAGCTCACACAGAGCTTAAGAGAGACCATCCAGCTTCAAGACACTGGCGAAAAAACTGAAGTACTTCCTGCATGGGAAGGGTTTTATAGAGGGGGACTACCTGTCTATTTTTTGTCTGCCAGTGTTCATTCACCTATAGGTGATGTATAACCCAGTAACGATTATATAGTCTGCTCTGTATCCCATGATATACGAAAAAGAAATCTATATTGTTTGGTCTCAGTTTCTGTGTGTAGTTACATATGTCTGGTCTCCCTTGCTGCTGAATCCTGACAGTTTTAATGATGACAGAACATGTTACATGCTCCACATATATTTAGGGTGGGACATTTAACATGTTCCAGCTCCTGCCCCCTTTCCCTGTGACAGCGGACATGGGTTCTTCTCGCTCCACACACTGTCAGTTTAAAAATAGCGTGACTCCGCCCACACAGTCATGCCATTCATTCACAGATTCCTGTGACTGTGTACCGTCTGCCACAGCTGCAGATGGATTTGTAGTTTCAATGGGCTACAGGGGCAGTGAAGAGCACTCTCGTAATCCATTGACATGTCCTCAAGGTTTCAAACAGAAAGCTCATACAGAGGAACGGGCTGAAAGCTGGAGGATATGTCTACAGAAAACCGCGTTGCACCTGTGATCTACTGATCGTGGGTGTAATGCTTTTCATGCTCATGTAGAATAAAAAATTATAAAATGCAAAAAATATATGCATTTTTTATTTTTTCTAAAAAGAGTGAACCTATCCTTTAATTTGTGTATGTTATATCTTACTGTATTTTAACTTTATTAAAAAATATTTTTGATTAAACTCAGGGGTATTTAAATATTCCAAATGGCACTTGATCCAGACGATTAGTGTAAATTAGTTTACTTTGTCTTTAGCAGATGTTTATCTGTTCTGGGTTTTTTTTTTTTTTTTTTTACACAAGAATGTCAAATTGACAGGGTCCCTTTTCCAGTCTATTGCTTATATGATGGTACAGATTCTGCATTACATGAAGCCTGAACATGAAACCTGTGCTGTTTCAAGGGCTTTCAATACAGTAAGTTGGATCAATAAGAGGCATGTCAGTTTGGTATTTTCCACATGTATATCTCAACAAAGGGCATTTAGTTTGCAAAATTACTGTAAACAGTTGCCACTGTAAATATAAACAATTGCCTTTTTTCACCTCTTTTCATCCTTTGTTGCATCTCAATGCTCCTGATCTCTTGCAGCCAATTCCTGACCACATGTATGCATGTGTTAACAATGGCTGCACAATGGACACTATATGTGATCTCTGCATAAAGAATAAGTTCCAATATATCATATTTTATGATTTTGTGTTCACTCTATTATGTGGTATTTTAATACTGTTTTGCATATTCACTTTTACTGAATCTAAATAAAATTGACGCATTTTAACAAAAAATTACAAGTACTCTTTTAAGCATTTAAAGTCTCACCCCATGGCGGAAACCATATCTTTTGTAAAGACAACAATGGCTATATAACATTTCTGAGTGTAGGCTTCCTGATGGAGAAAACAGTGGTCTATGCCTGTTTAATATAGGCTGAAATGGCCATTTGTAGACACTGGTGAAAGTCCATGTGACAGGGTGGTAATGCAAGAGGACAGATGGGAGACAGAGAGGGAGCACTGCCACTTCATAACATGAAGTCTCTGCATACATACCTTTATGGTAAGGTTACTGTGTATTATTAATGGAAGCTGCAGATTTAAAAAGAATGGCATTTTGAAAATCACATGTTTAACACAAAGGCTAGTTGACTAAATTAACCATTAAATATTTGATGTCATAGATCACTTAACCATACAAACCATATTCCTGTAATGGGAGAAATTCCTGACAACAACCCAAAGAAACAGAGAAGAACCTATGATAGCTTTTAGGGTAGGTATTTAAGGAGTATTAGAAGGCTATTATTTTACTTCTTTATTTACATAATGAACTGAATATAAAAGTTAATCAACATGCACAAAAAATGTCTAGACAGCCTAAAGCTTAAATTAAAGCAATGGTTAGCTAAATACCCAATTCTATGCATATATGAATTACTCTGTATATGGTTAGATTTGTTTTTAAAATTTCTAAGTGAATATAATTCTTACAAGACACCCCAAAATTAATGTCAAAGCTAAAACAGATAATCTTTTGATGTACACCTCAGATTGTTATATTAATTAGGGTTCTAATGCCAAATGTATATCTAGGTGCTAAAACAAAGTGGTGGAAAAATTGAGTATCCAAGACTACATTATAAATATGTTGTGCATTTTCTGTTTTCTTTATTTTATTTTTTTATTATAAATCCTCCTCCACGTTTGCTTTAGGAAAAATTTGTTGTTTAATATTAGTTTGAACAATTTGAACTCAGGGTAGCAAATGTAAAACTTTTTTTGAACCCACTAAAAACATTTTTTTCAACTGTCAAAATGTAGAAAACACATAATCAAGCTCATGTATAGGACATGGCAGAGAGCACTGAGGGACAAAAGTCCTTTGCAGCCAAATTACATCTTTCCTGCCTTTAGAGCAATCAAAAACAAAATTGAGTGGCCTGTGTTACTTTACTTTTCCCTATTGTTATTAAATGAGCAATTATTCAATCACTAGAAAACACGTGTATATTAATCTAAACTTTGAAGTACATCTACACTGAGAGAAATATGAGGGCTACCACTACTGCCCTCCTTCTGAAAATTGCTTCATTACTTCTAGGAATCAGAAAAAGCATACAGAAAGTAAAAGTCTGAAGAATATTGCAATTTTTAATCTACTTTTCAGGGTCAGTGTCTCAGGGAGTATTGAAGCCAACGCATCAGTATGACAGATGCAGGACTAGCATTTTTATTAGAAAAGTCAGTTTGGGCAGCACACAACTTCCATGCCAGGTGTATTTCAAAGCTAAAACAGTTAATATGCTTACACACTAATTTTTATCCAAAGGAATGGTTTAAACAAACACATTTCATTATACATAATAGTAAAACACTTATACACATTGTTTTGCATTAGGGTCCTGGTATACCCATTACAGGACATGCCTTTGTGTTTTTTTTCTGTGCATTGTCAATATATATTTAAACTGTAATTAATCACTGTTCATCATATAACTGTACATGTAGACCAGGGGGTACTTCTGCTTCTTTCATAAAATTGATTACATTAAGAGGTTTTAATGCCTAACAAATAATATACAAATTAAATATTGGTAAGTAGATTAGATATTTAGAACACATATTGGACTGCTTGAAAACATGTAAACATAAAGAGAGGGTACAACCAATAATGAACAATCCTCAAAAAGTACTTGGGATTAGAAGACCCAATTGCTACCTAATAAATATGCTTTAATAACGTTGAGAGGAACTGCTGTAAATTACATACTTCATATGAAGAAAGTGTATCGTAAAATAGCATTACTTGCACACCTATTGCAATTTGAACAAACTTTCCATGACAGCAACCCTCACTTTGATTCATAATAAAATACATCTAAAAACAAATTAAAAGAACTCTACATATTTGAGCTTACAATCTATATACAATGACATGCAAATAGTTTAAAGTTAACCTGTTTTCTGCCCCCTTTTCCCATGTAGAAGGCACCCTGTCTATGCTTTCTGCAGTCCTTGAACAGATTCTATGCAAGTACTAACCACACTCTTTGATCAGTACTAGGCATAGGCACACCTCATATGACAACATTCAAGTCTGCTAATTGACCATTCAGGCATCAAGCACCATAAGGATAAGGTCTGTGTGACCTGGAAAAATACTGGGGCTTTTACAGGGGCTTCTGTGATGGAGAAGCAGACAGGCATGGGATAGGTACCAGAGTGTCTTTTACAGTGCTTGACAATATATATATATTCTGTATATACAAACACATACCTACTGACTGCAAAAGGAATTAAAATCAATGTATTAAAAGAAGTGGTATTTTAATTACTGTATGTAATTTTCTATTTTTCACAATCAAATATGGTGTTTTAATTCACTAATGTAATTTTCTCATGAAACAGTATGCATTCACATAGGAGGTTGATTTAGTAAAGGCAAATATACTGTGCACTGCAAAGTGCAGTTGCTCCAGATTCAAGGGGAAGCTCTGCTGGTTTCTATCATTCAATCATGTGCAAGTAAAAATTTATATTTTTTATATTCCTTGCATGTGATTGGATATTCTTTGCAAAGTGAAGCTTTACCTCATTTACTTAGCAACTGCACTTGCAGTGCACAGTATATTTGCCTTTATTAAATCAACCCCATTGTTATTATTAAAGCATTCCACGTGTAAAAGTAATTTACAAAAGGATTAACTGATAGGTTTTAATGTTTGAAAATAGCAATAGCTTCTGGCTAGTGTTAACTGTGGGTTTATACGGGATGTCTACTGAGAAAAGAAGAAAACAAACCCATTTAGAGTGTAGATAACATTTCTTTTTTAGCTATACGTGGTTAAATAACTATTTGAAGACTCTACACCTATGCAATCATTTTGTGGGGATGAACTGTCTTGCCAAGAAAGGTGTTATTTTATTTATTATTTTTATCTTACCATATAATAACTATCTTTATAAGAAAATGAATACATGATGAAGTTAAATTGATACAGTGCATGCTGTTAAAATAACCTCTACAGCTTAAAATAATAACCTTTACCACCTTGCAGAGTGTCATACAACCATTCACAAAGCTGAAAGGGTGCTCCTGTGTCATGTTGCATCAAATTGTTGATTTACCAAAACTGGAGCACTCGGAATCTGGTTCAGCTATGCATGGTAGCCAATCAGCATCTAAATTCAGCTTTGACAAAAAAAAAACTGGAAGCTGATTGGTTTTTGTGCAGACCTTAACCAGATTTTGTACTCTCCAGTTTTAGTAAACCAACCCCATTATTCTTTAGGAAAACTTTATTTTGCATGACAAAATATTAGTAACCCTATATCCTACTTCTAAACTGCATTATAATATGGCTTTAGTAGATTATATTATCCATAGACAGTATATGATACTTCATACAGCTTCTTAGGGCTTGTTACATCAGACTTCAATTATGAAACACAAGCTTCATAAACAATGCTGTTTGTTAATAGCAATGAATTTGTCAAGGCAAGAGTATCCTAGTGTTTTCTGGGTTGCGCTAGGTTTTAATGAATGTAGTTTTCTCAATAAAAGCATGCCCCATAATTATTTTATTTTATACTGTGTCAATGGGAAAGCAGATGAAATGTTTCAGATACACAATGATTTCATGGCACAAATTCAGAAGTAACTGAAAAGATCTTTATAAAAAAAAAATGAAAGAACTGCTTATTTTGCAGCCCCTGTCCCTTGTATGAAAAAATATTAACAGAGAACAATACACACATTAAAAAAATCAGACCAAAAATGTGAAAAATACAATGTGTTCCAATACACCGACCTCCTATTGCAGTAGAAGATGACATCACTGGGCCTCACCGTGGGATATGGCTGCCCATCAGAAAAAGCAAAAGCACATTCTCGCAGGATTTGTGATCTTATGTCTCGTACACAAGGGACGATGATCGTGCGTACGATCGTCTCAAATCGTATGTTGGATAATGTAAATTGCATACTGACTGCACTACACGATCGTACGACCACAGAAAGAACGTTCAGGTGCATGTAATTAGCATCCAGTCGTTCCTGACTGCGGAGCATGCATGTTTTGCACAATACAACTTGTTGTACCAACTGCTCTGTACACACGATACAACGGTCGTATGACCGCTTGTTGGTACGACCAAGTTTTCTAGTCTGCTCATACAACTCCCCTTGTACGACCATCGTATGACGGCTGTTCTAATCATGCATACGAACGATCGATTTCGCATACAACGGTCGTGCATACGACCTGTTGTATACGATCGTCGTCCCGTGTGTACGAGGCTTAAGAAACACTTTGGGGGGGGGGGGGGATTCACAAAAACAGGAACACTCTGGAATCTGGTACAGCTGTGCATGGCAGTCAATCAGCTTCTAACTTCAGCTTCAATTAAACTTTGACTAAAAAAAAAAACCTGGAAGTTGATTGGTTTCTATGCACAGCTGCACCAGATTGTGTACTCTCCATTTTTATTAAGGCTCGGTTCACACTGGGGCAGCTTCAAGGTTGCCTGACTCTGAAGCTGCCCCGCACAGCGTGACACCAGCGCAGCTTACAAACGTCAATGCAAGCTGCTCCGAAGTCACCCCTCAAGTAGTGCAAGAACTTTTTTCTAAGTTGGAGCGACTTGTGTCAATCCGATTAGAACAATTCCATTGCACTGAATGGAGCGCGACTTGTCAGGCGTCTAAGTTGCCTGACAAGTCACCCCAGTGTGAAACGAGCCTAAATCTCCTCCTTTACTTTTTCTTCATGAGAATGCATGACAACCAATATACAATAATAGTGGTCAGGTTTTGCATTTTTTGCAAAGCCTTGCTTTAACAAATGATAAACATGTGAGCAAGTGTGCATTAGGTTTTTCTTTATTTGTATTCATTTTGTTAGGATAACAAACATACAACAGTACCAAGTAAACAGTAAACTGGAAGAAATCTCTCTGGCACAAGAGTATCAAAATAACTATAACCCATAATATGCCATCCAATTATATACCTGAGGTGTTAGGGCCCTTTCACACGGGCTTTCCGTTCAGGTGCGCCTGTCCGTTTTTCAGGTGGACCAGAATGGATCCATGCAGCCCTATGGAGCGGCGGAAGTCAGCAGATACATGTCCGCTGATATCCACCGCTCTCCGACCCTGTCCGTGAAATACAGAAGGATAGAAACCCTTTTCTCCATCAGTCTGTAGAATCCGATAGGATTAGATGAAAACGCACAGGCAGTCCGTTTTCATCCGATCTCCATAGAGGAGAGCGGCGCTCTGACAGTTCCATCTCTGCTCAGTAAGTGGAGACGGATCTGGCATCCGTCATCTTACTGGGAATCAGCGGAGTGATCCCGGATGTGCAAAAACGGACCCCATACACGGAAAGCCTGTGTGAAAGGGCCCTAAAGTGAGTATTATTTAGATTTGTTTTGAGATGCTTAATTCTCTAAATTGCTTTCCATACGGCCTCTTTCACATGGGCGGCTGTCCTGCCGCTGTTAAAAGCATGTTTTGTTATTTTGAAATTCCAAGACTCCAGGCACAGCGATCACTTGCAGTTGTAGATTGAGATTACTTGTGGCTGCGTTTAGCATGCGGTAAAACATTCTTTCCATTTCTGATGTGCTTCCTGTTGTTTTTCTTTCCTTGTTGCCGCTGCTATGCGCAGGTGAAATAGTACGCTATGATTACCTGCAGTTATGTGCAGATAGCTGCAATAAATCATTCCTGGACACAGTCAAATTTATTTTTTCTAACCACACAAAACCTCATGTAACGAAACCGTCGCTAAATGCAGTGTGTGAATGGGGCCATAGGAAAGCATTGTCTGAGTTTAGCTGGGGTAAATCCGCTAATTGCCATGCACAGCTGCAGATAGCGGCAATAAATCATTCCTGGACGCATTGTTTAGTCGCGGTGGATAACTCTATCTATCCGCAGATGAAATCTATTCGCCCATGTGAAAGGGGACTTAGGTTTGGGGTACAAGATAAGATCATTTTAGATTGTAAGCTCTCATGAGCAGGGTCCTCCTAACCCTCTTGTCTTGAATTGTATAACAATACGGTCTCTCTTTATTTTGCTAAATGAGCTGCAAGCTGTCAGTGCTATATAAATGTTGTATAATAATAATATTGGTCTCTCAAACCATCCACTCTATTGGGTCCTGGGCAGCCACTTTGCTTTTTTTTTCATGAGAATGCATAGCAAACAGTAATATAATAATAATATCATTATTATTGATATTATCATGATTTTCATGCTAGATCTGTTTTAACAAATGATAAACGTGTAAGCCAGTGTCCTTCCGTTTCTGAGATCATTTGTACTGTACTTTGTTTCTTTTTTACAATATTTATATTCATTTTGTTTATGAGGGAATAAAATACAATCATACTAAGTATACAATAAGGGCCCATTCACACCTGAGCGTTTTGTAGTTCAAATATGCCTGATGCTACAAAACGCTGGAGGGGAAAAAATCACATCTCCACTCAAAAACGCCTGAAGCCAAACGCCTTACGCTCAAACTACTCCCAGAGGTATTTTTGTTGCGCGAATCGGGCATATTCCGGCGTTTTTAACACTTTTCTATTGACATAGATTCAATGGAAAAGCATCAAACAAGCATATTAGTGCGACATAGGCGTTTGCAAACGCCCGATATCTCGGGCAACAAAACGCTTAGAATATGCCCAAAAACGTGTTGCCTAGGTGTAAATGCAGCCTAATACTGTATTGAATCTCTCCGGCATGAGAATAGTAATTATAACTTATATTAATGTAATATACAATTTGGACCGCACATGGTACACATCAATGTCAGTAGACTTTGTTATGTCATAACCATATTAAGAGATCATGCACTAATTGTGGCCCAATCAATGTCACATGTATATGATTTTGGTATGCAAACCTTCCATCCTAACTGGTTTTGGAGTCTGAGCAGACTTTCCTTTTTTACCATGACAATGCCCAACAAACACATAGCATGTGAATGGCGAATACATCTGTTTGTCTACACTAGCCTAGCAATACACTGCCTTTTAAAAACATATCCTAAAACACATGCAGACCCCATTCACACCTTTTTGTCACTTGATTCCCAAAGTGCGACAGCACTCAGGTTGAAGAATCCTAATATCCCTAATGGGCCTGTTCACACTTGTTGCATTAGGAATTGTTCACACCTGAGCGTCTTTGTTTTTTTTTTTGCATTTGTACAGGTGTATTTTGCATGTGTTTCAGCCTTGAGCATTTGTTTATTGTTAACCAATGAAAAGCTAGGTACTAAGCATGAAGTTGCAAAAAAAAAAAAAAATCAGGTACTCCTATTAAAGTCTATTGGGGCCAAAAACTCTGCCCCAAAAGAGGTTCAATAACTTTTTTCAATGATGAGCTTCAAGCAACACTACACTCAAGTGTAAATGTAATGGAAATCCTAGCATAGAGCGCTAAAGTGCTTCTGGTGAGGCTTCAAACTGCTCAGAAGTGAACAGGCACCATTGAATGTAATGGAAATCTTAGGGCCGGTTCACACTAGGAACTGTATGTGAGCTGCACAGGAATGCTGAGCGATTCACATGCAGTTCTGTGCAGTGCGATTTCAACCCATTCATTTTGAACTGAAATCACACCACACCAGAAGTAGCGCATGCACTACTTTTGGAAACGCACTGCAACCAGATTGCATAGTACTTTTTTACCATGCAATTCAGCTGCAGACAAACGCACTGCATTTGGGCTGCATTTGCAGATCGCAAATGGAGTGCGTTTTGAATGTTGGTTTCCCACACCACATTCTGGGGTAAACCGGCCCTTAGTGTTGAGAATTGAAGCGCTTTTGGTGATGCTTTAAATCAGTGTTCCCCAACCCAGTCCTCAAAGCCCACCAACAGGTCATCTTTTCAGGATTTCCCTCAGATGAAACGGCTGTGGTAATTACTAAGGCAGTGAAACTGATCAAATCACCTGTGCAAAATAATGGGAAACATGACCTGTTGGTGGGCCTTGAGGACCGGGTTGGGGACCACTGCGTTAAATAGCTTAAGCTGGCCATAGATCAGTGGTTCTCAACTCCGGTCCTCGGGACCCACCAACAGGCCAGATTTTAAGTATTACCTTGGGGAGATGCAGACTAGAATACTGCAATCACTGAGCAGCAAATGATATCACCTGGTGAGGCAAACCTGGCCTGTTAGTGGGTCCAAAGGACAGGAGTTGAGAACCACTGATCTATTGCCTTTCCCGCTCAACAGAAGTCAATCTAATGCTTGACTTCTGTCAAATAGGACTGTTGGAAAGTTTTCATTTAAGCAGTGGTTGCAGACAATCAACTGCAGCACTGATCAGTGTGGGGGTTATTTACTAAGACTGAAGAATGCAAAATCTGGTACAGCTCTGCATAAAATCCAATCAGCTTCCAGGTTTTATTGCTTAAATGATAAGTTCACCTTACATAACATGTTATAGTCCTCTGTGAATGGAAAACTACAAGTCCCAATATCCTTTGCAGCTGTCGGCTTGTAGTTTGTAGTTCAGAGTTCCACAGTGCCATGGTAGTTCATTGAGTCTTCCTGTCAGATTGTATCTGCAGGAGACCTGCATTGCACCAGTGATCTACTGATCACGGGTGTAATGTGAGAGGCTGCAGAAACAAAAAAAAAAATCAATGCACATGTTTTTACCTGCAAACAAATGTGCATTTATTATTTTTTGTTAAAAAGTGAACGTATTCTTTAGGGCTCTTTCACACATACAGTTTTTCAGGCGGACCTGAACGGACGCTCCATCAACCTCTATGGAGCAACGGATGTCAGTGGTAACATATCCGCTGACATCCAATCCGCTAAATCCAGACGGATGGAAACCCTATTTTCCATCCATCTGGCGGATCGGATGAAAATGGACAGGCGGATCCGTTTTCATCCGATTCCCCATAGAGGAGAGCGGAGCTCTCATGGGTCTGTCCCTGCACAGTGAGCAGAGATAGAGCTGTCATCCGCTGGCTCAGCAGGGTTCAATGGCTCGATCTCCTGCTGAGCAGCGGAGTCCATTAAAACGGACCTGAGGTTCTGAGGCTGATTGAATTCAGTTAAGGCACCAAGTGAGTTTAATTACCACCTTAATCAGCCACAGAACCTGTGTAATTCATATGTGTTAGGGTTTAAAGGGATGAGGTGGCAACTCTACCCCCAGCATTCTGACAGCAGAGGAGTCCCCACTGTCAGAGTACAATAGCACAGTGGGGAGGATTCCTCCATCTGCCTCACTTCTGTGGATGGGGGAATCTGTTTTTTTTAATTAGCCTTTTGGCTGATCAAAAAATAAAACGGGTTCATCAGTGGCCAGCATTTGGTGTGAAGAGGCCTGAGGCTAGAAAAAGTACATAAGCTTCTTTTGGGGCAGAAACATGCATTCAAAAAATCTATGTGAGCTTCATCTACTCAAATACACCAAGAAAAACCCCGAAAAAAAACCCTCACTCCTAATGTGAATGGGGGCCTAAACAACCAAAAATCTTTTCTAAGGGCCCACTCACACCTAAATGTGGTGCTGGAAAGGTGTGCTGCCCTTGCGGGACATGTGTGGGTACCATTCAGCCCTGGTTCACACTGCAACGCGGTGAGGCGAAACCCGCGATCTGTGCATGGTTCCCACACTGTGTTTCAGCCCTCATTCACAGTGAAGCGATTTTCATGTGACAGGTCGTCTGTTGCGGTTTGTGGCACCGCACCGATTTGCAATAGTAGTTCCTGCACTACTTTTGCCGATTTTGGGTGTGACTTCAATAGACATCTGTGGATGAAGCCGCAAAGATGTCTTTCAAGTTGGACCCGACAATGGGGCTTTGAAATCGTGAGAGTTCAGATGTTGCATGATTTCAAAGCCTTGTTCAATATGGACGAGGGCTAAAATGCATTGCCCTTGCGATCTGCAGCAGGTGTCAGTGCAATGTTAACAACCCCCCAAAGACCACTTTCACACTGGGATGTTTTTCAGGTATTAAAATAGTGCCTGTAAAGCGTCTGAAAAACTCCCCCCAATCCACCCCAGTGTGAAAGCCTGAGTGCTTTCACACTGGGACGGTGCGCTGGCAGGACAGGAAAAAAAGTTCTGCAAGCAGCATCTTTGGGACGGTGCGGGAGCGGTGTACACACTGCCCTGCCACTGAAATGAATAAACAGCGCTTTAGAATCAGCTGAACACCGCTTCGGAAGCGCCATGCACCGGCGCTTTTAACCCCCTGCTAACCCCTTTCTTAGGGGTTAAAAGCTCCCCACTGCTGCCCGAATAGCGGAGCAAAAACGCTGCTACAACAGCGGTAAAGAGCCGCTAAAACTATCGGCACTTTACCGCTACCGTGGCTGGAGCCCCAGTGTGAAAGGATTCAAATGCAGGTCACAAACACATTGTGTTTGCTTGCACTGGATCGCTTGGTACAAAACTTCCACACCATCCAGATACATTACTTTGGTGTGATTTGAGCCCGTTCAAAATGGGCAGCACAGAGGCTAAATGGTTCCACTTCCACCTGGCAGCAAAAGGGTCGCCGGTTTGCAATCCCAACCACGGCACTACTTGCCTGGAATTTGCATGTGTTTGCGTGGGTTTCCTCCGTGTACTCCAAAGACAAGCTGGTAGGTAAATTGGCCCTAGTATGTTTATATGTGATTTAAAGCGGTTGTCTACCCATTTTGTTTACTTTTATATAATAAGGCTTACCTGTAGGTAAAATGAATATTCCCTCTCTAATCCGCTGCGGCATTACGGCGAATGCGCCGTGTATGTCCCGGCAAAGGCTCGGCAATAGTTCCGGACCTTGCCGGAAAGACATGTCCCGCGCGCATGCGCGGGAGTGACCTCTCGCGGCTCCGGCCAGTCACAGCGCTGGAGCCGCATACCCGGAAGCAAGATCCGGATTGGATAGTGGTGGATGTCAGCGGACATGTCACCACTGACATGCGTCGCTCCATAGAGGTGAATGGAGCGTCCAATCAGGTCCTCCTGAAAACGACAGGCAGACCGGATTGGATAGTGGTGGATGCCATCTGTTGCTCCATAGAGGTGAATGGAGCGTTCAATCAGGTCCTCCTGAAAACTGACAGGCAGACCGCATCGGATTGGATAGTGGTGGATGTCAACAGACATGTCACCACTGACATGCGTCACTCCATAGAGGTGAATGGAGTGTCCAATCAGGTCCTCCTGAAAACAACAGGCAGATCGGATTGGATAGTGGTGGATGTCAGCGGACATGTCACCACTGACATGCGTCGCTCCATAGAGGTGAATGGAGCTTCCAATCAGGTCCTCCTGAAAACTGACAGGCAGACCGCATCGGATTGGATAGTGGTGGATGTCAGCGGACATGTCACCACTGACATGCGTCGCTCCATAGAGGTGAATGGAGCGTCCAATCAGGTCCTCCTGAAAACGACAGGCAGACCGGATTGGATAGTGGTGGATGCCATCTGTTGCTCCATAGAGGTGAATGGAGCGTTCAATCAGGTCCTCCTGAAAACTGACAGGCAGACCGCATCGGATTGGATAGTGGTGGATGTCAACAGACATGTCACCACTGACATGCGTCACTCCATAGAGGTGAATGGAGTGTCCAATCAGGTCCTCCTGAAAACAACAGGCAGATCGGATTGGATAGTGGTGGATGTCAGCGGACATGTCACCACTGACATGCGTCGCTCCATAGAGGTGAATGGAGCTTCCAATCAGGTCCTCCTGAAAACTGACAGGCAGACCGCATCGGATTGGATAGTGGTGGATGTCAGCGGACATGTCACCACTGACATGCGTCGCTCCATAGAGGTGAATGGAGCGTCCAATCAGGTCCTCCTGAAAACGACAGGCAGACCGGATCGGATAGTGGTGGATGTCAGTGGACATGTCAGCACTGTCATCTGTTGCTCCATAGAAGTGAATGGAGCGTCCATTCAGGTCCTCCTGAAAACTGACAGGCAGACTGGATCGGATTGGATAGTGGTGGATGTCAGCGGACATGTCACCACTGACATGCGTCGCTCCATAGAGGTGAATGGATCGTCCAATCAGGTCCTCCTGAAAACAACAGGCAGAACGGATCGGATTGAATAGTGGTGGATGTCAGCGGACATGTCAGCACTGTCATTTGTCGTTCCATAGAGGTGAATGGAGCGTCCAATCAGGTCCTCCTGAAAACTGACAGGCAGACTGGATAGTGGTGGATGTCAGCGGACATGTCACCACTGACATGCGTCACTCCATAGAAGTGAATGGAGCGTCCAATCAGGTCCTCCTGAAAACTGACAGGCAGACTGGATCGGATTGGATAGTGGTGGATGTCAGCGGACACTGGAGAGTGCAAAATCTGGCACAGTTCTGCATAAAAACCAATTAGCTTCCAGGTTTTATTGTCAAAGCTTAACTGAACAAGCTGAAGTTAGAAGCCGATTGGCTACCCTACACGTCTGCATTATATTCTGAGTACTTGGGTTTTAATAAATCTCCCCCACAGTGCGCATTCCATAGTGTGTACCTAGCCAGATTCTTAGCACCACCCCAACTGCATCTTGCAAATGTGCCGACCAATAAGATTTGGTGTGATGTGATTTGCAAAGGTAGCGCTTGCACATTCCGGCACGTTTTTGCAGGCTATTTAAATGAACGGACTGCCAGATACAGAATATGAAGGCACGTATTGGTTCCAGTGTGAATCACTGAGTGAATGTTTTTCTCTATGGTACAACGTGTAGGCCTAGTGCCATGTGTCACACAATGGCAGTGCTCTCCCATACCCCCCAGTGTGGTAACACAACAAGTGGCAGCCCGGTGTGCCCATGTCTCTATCCTGGCGCTCCCCACGTGACTCCCATAATGTTTTCTATTCTCCGTGTAATAAACACGCCGTGTGTGCGGTGACACTCCTATAGCTGTGGATAGGGGAGGCCTGGTGAACACGTTGTTGTTATGAGTGCGGAGTCGTAGTAGTGACTGGTGTGTGTAAAGGAGGAGGGAGGAGGGGGGCACTTCCCCTGTGCACTAGCCGAGCGGCCTCCTGATTGGCTGCTCGGCGGGTCGGAAGTCCATTTTTTTTATGCTAATGAGCGATCTGGGCTTGTAGATATTTACGTTGGTGCGGGAGCCGCCCTTCATTCACCCACATGGTCGGATTCAGGCAACATTCGCGCCACTTTTGCCCTGCTCTGGGCGCCGGGGGTGCCGAGCTCCGTCCGCAGAGGTGAGTGTTGTGCTGGGGAGGAGGCCGTGTGAAGATGGAGTAGTAAGGAGGGAGGGCGGTGTAATGCGGCCGCTGCATGGCTCAGTGTTTATCATAGTAAAGGGAGGAGAGCGCATGGCAGCCCACAGTGCGGAGGAATGAGGGAGATTTGAAAGGCGGGCTGAGGGAGGGAGGGGACAGGCCGGTGTGTGAGGGGACAGTCCGCCCGGTGTGTGGGGGGGACAGCTCGCTTGGTGAGGGGATAGCCCGCCAGGCCCGTGTGTGGGGGGAAAGTTTATGGCCGAACAAAGCGGCGCTGTAGGCCGAGGCTCCCCCCGGGCCGTCCCTTCTACCGGGCCGTCCCTTCTACCGTCCGCTGCTCTCTATTGTCACGTCGCTATTATTCCTCGGGCATTGTCCGGCGGCCTCCCCAGTGGGACAAAGCCCTTTGTGTGAGCGCCGAGTCCCGGAACTACCCCCCCCCCTCGTGTTATCCTCACACGAGGGGTCATTGTGTAGTAGCGTGCGGCTCCCGCAGTCACAACAATCGTCATGGCGGCTCTCTCTCCACACCGCCGCTTGACATGACCTTCTCCCCCCTCGTACGGCAGTCATGGCCGCGATTTGTTTACATCGTCATTGTTAGTGAGGCGCACACCGCAGGAGCAGCTGAGGGGACTCTGCGGCGCCATGTTAGGCGGGAGAGCGGGGGGGGAGGAGGAGGGGGGCTGCACTGTGTACACGGCTCCCTCACAGCACGCTGCTTACTATACACTGGCCGAGGCCTCACATGGGGGGAATGGCGGCCGGTGCGGGCCAGCTTCCCCCGGTGACGCAGCAGCCTTCATGGCCGTGCAGGGCTCCGGTAACACGTGCTGCTTGAAGCAGGGCCGCAGAGGCGCGGCTCCCCGCACTGTCCGCCATCGTGTGACCCAAGGGGGGCTTCCCTCCGATGGCGGACAGGGCCCAACACGTGCTACCCGCCGGGATCCCTTGTGTTTTGGGGCACCGTCTCCAGCCTGTGTGCTTTGTCACATGTCACTCCTTGTGTCCGACCTCTGCCACGGGGTTTTGTGTTCCCTAGGGCCGCCCATCGTGCACAACCCGGGACAGGCGGTAGCCTCCCTTCGGGGGGAACCCAGTGTGCTACCGCCTGTCACGCCCCTCGGCGCGGAGACGCCGGGACGAAGTTCGTCGTGCACAATGGCCTCGGGACGTGCCGGTACTTCCGACGACGCAGTGGCCCCCTTCGACCGGGCGTGGCCGGCGGTAAGGGGGGTACACTCCGGAGCCGGTCACATATCATTCGTCGCACGACACTCCCTCGGCACATGTGTCACGTCGGG
>BLSH010333413.1:12102-23133 GCA_018402905.1 Glandirana rugosa | reverse complement strand
ATTTTTTTTTTTTTTTTTTTTTTCCCCCTTTTGTACGTAAACCTGAAATAGTTTTTTGTGTGACCTTGCGCAGTTTTTTGTACGTACGTCTTTATCTAGACCTTGTGTAAAGATACCACACTTGAACGGAAATTCCAGACTTAGTGTGGGTACGTAAAAATCACGAAACACGTCTAAACGTGATGTCTAGTAAATTGTACCGAAGGATACCTTGTACGAGACATCAACGTTTGGACGTTTTACGTGGCGTTCCAGTGTGTTTTTTGATAAAGTCCAAATGCATGTTTTCCCCCTTTTTTTTTTTTTTTTTTTTTTAAGTATGTGGGTATTTTTGGTGTGTCTAGGTGCATTTTTAGTAATTTTTTGATACATCTTACTGTGTTCCAGTGCAGAAAAAATGCAGCATGTTTGTTTTCTGGAACTAGAACGCACTGAGACTGAATGCACTTATGTAAACTATGCCATAACTATATAACCCACTATCTGTGCCTTTTTGATGCAGAAAAATCTCACTGGACTGCATGTGGTGTGAACTGGCCCTGAATGGAGACATGTGCATTCCATTGCGTTTTTGATGTCTCTGCCACCCAGTGCAAAAAAAACATTTTCTTTTTCTCTGAAAATAGAACGCATGGATGTGAACTATGCCATTGAAAACCATGTAACATACTATGTTTTTGATGCAGAAAAAAAACGCACTGGACTGCATGTGGTGTGAACTGCCCCCGAATGGGGACATGTGCTTTCCAGTGTTTTTGATGTTTCACCGCGTTCCTGTACAGTTCAGTGTAATAAAAATTCAGCTTATTTTTTTTTTTACTGGAGAGCACTGCACTGGTGTGCACTATGCCGTTGGGTACTATATAACCCACTTTTCATGCATTTCTGATGAAGAAACACTGGACTGCAGTGTGGTGTAGACCGACCCTTAGGGGTGATTTACGCCAATAAAATAAACTCCGGATTTGTTCCAGGTGCGTTCATGCATGCACATTTTTGATGCATTCCAGATTTCTTTTCTTCTGCACTGGGGTCCTGCGCATTCTGGGTGTGTTTTACTGCAGTCCAATGCAGAAAAAATGCACTGTCCCTTTTTTTTTTTTTTTTTTTTTTTTTTTTTTTTTCAAACTGTCCACACATGTAAACTATGCCATTGGAAACCATATAACCTAATATACATACGTTTCTGATGCAGAAAAGTCACATGCCTGATGAAGCGGTACTGTGCGGCTCCATCGTTATAGCGCTTTGCTGTAACGATGTGATCATCTTATTAAAGATTGGACTCGTTTGAAGATCCCGGTGTGCTGGTGACACTATTTGCTCTGATGCAGAAAAAACGCACTGGACTGCATGTGGTGTGAACTCGCCCTTAATCCATTTGTTCAGGGGGGAAAGGAGGGAACGTTGGTTACAAGGCTGTTAATGTTTGCTTTATTTGTTAGGCCTCATGTGCATGGGGCTTTTGCTTTTCTATGCTAGAACTTCTGGCAGGAGAAAAGCTGCTTAAAAAAATCATACTTAAACCTGCGTTTTGTACACACACGTGTGTTAATGGATCCCATTTGCAAGAATATCTATTCTGGCCTTTGGCATGTCTTCACACTCAAATGGGCCTAGCATTAACCTAAAGCCATTTTTTTCTCCTATAGGAGTTAAGCAATGTTTTTAGGGAACGTTAAGGCCTCATGTACACTGCAGAGCAAAGAAGCTGCTCCTATGGGCGTCTAAGCTGTTTTTGAGCTTTTACTTTTCTCTCTGTGTTGCCTCCCGTCCATTTTAGCCTATGTGTCCATGCACACTATAGGCATTTACGGGCAAAAAAAAAACACCCCAAGTTTTTTTTCTCCCGTCACTAAACTGAAAATGCCTATAGTGTGCATGCATACATATGCTAACATGGAGGGGAGTTAACAGGCAGAGAAAGTAAAAAGCTCAAATGCTTGTAGGAGGAGCAGCTTCTTTGAGCTGCAGTGTGTATGAGGCCTTAGACGCGTCAAGTGTTTCTGCTCTTCAGCTCCTGTCCTGAACGCGCTTGTGATCTGTGTTTTTTTTTTTTTTTTTTTTTTTTCTCCAGCCTGTGAACACTCCTTTTCTAATCCTGTGTGCCTGGTCACTTTTGCTGGCCATACACTATATGAAAAATCAGTCATTTTTTGCATTAGGTATATGTGTGAAACACTGAATCCTGTATGTCCATTGAATGATTTATCGGTCATTATGTGGTGGCACTATCATTTGCTTTCGCAGCCAATTGTTCATTTTTCTATAACTGGTTAGGACGATTTTTCGCATACTGTATTGCCAGCATAAGGGGGTTGAGATGCTAAAGCTGGAGAGTGCAAAATCTGGCGCAGCTGTGCAAGGTAGCCAATCAGCTTCTAATGTCAACTTGTTCAATTAAGCTGTGATAAAGAAACTTGTAAGCCGATTGGTTTCTATGCACAGTTGCACAAGATTTTGCGATCTAGTTTTAGTAAATCAACCGCATAGGCTAACGTGCTTCTACAGCCTGAAAAACAACCAAATGTCTGTAAAAGTGGTGTTTAGGCCTAGTGTGCATGAAGCCTTATATGTATTTATATAGCAATGAGATTCCCTCAGGAAGCTTACAATCCAAGCGGGCCATAAAAAATGTTTGAAAAAAGGTTTGTATTTGATAAAAGATCTTGTTATCTGTTCGTGCAATAATGTCATTGCATGGAATTCCGCCTCCCCCCAATTTGTCAGGATATTATTGATCGTTAACATAAATGGTACATGGTTTTTGTTGATTGCGCAATCAGCGGAAATTATGTAAAGATCTTCTAACCTCTGTGAATCCTCCCACTCACCAGTTTACGTGTTTCTTGTGCTTCCGAGGTTACATTTTAGCACATGCGTTTTTTTTTTTTTTCTTTCTTTTTTGCCTGAACGTTTGCATTTCGAGCATCAAACCAAGCCTACTAACATTCTGAAAGTCAAACTTCCTATCTGTGTATGGCACCTACTGCGTACAAAGGCCAATTACCCTACCACATGTCTTTGGTAAAGCAAACTCCCCATAGCTAGTGTCCTGGTTGGAATTTGAACTGAGGACACTGGTGCTGCAAAGCTGATGCCGCATCATTAGACTTATTTACCCGGAGAAATACAGGTCTTTTGCGGCCAACTTTTTTTTTTTTGGAACACTTGCAATCATCGTACAGTTATTTGATACCACTAGTGGCTTGTGACGCACTGCAGTTGGTGGCTTGACAAATAGGCATGGCTGGTAGATGTGACTATTTTATTTGTGAATGTGTATTAGTTTTGCTTTGGAGACCCAATAGGTCTCCATTGCAAAATCTCCATTGGAGACCCAATGGGTCAATAACATCCAACTGTTTGCTTTATGGGTCAGCAAAGGTAATTTAAGCAATAATTTGGTTTTGGCTTTCTCAGGCCATTATATACATATTAAAAGGCTGAGAAGCTAAATTGACTGTTCACACAATGTCGAGATTCACTTGTGTAAAGCAAATTTTGTTTCATCTGCACTTAATTGTATAATTGAAATGCATCTTCCTTTTTTTTTTTTTTTTTTTTTTTTTTTTGTGAGCATTCCTGACCTCCTTAGTAACTTGCTCACCTTGCCTTTTTAGGGTATGAATGTTTACATATTCTTTTACAGATATTAAAAGACATGTAAACTTGTGATTTATGCAACTTTGGGGCGAGGGGGGCGGGATTAAATGTTTTCGTTGTCATGACTAGATTTTGTTTTTATTTTTCAGATCTGTCTAAAGAAAAGCCGTTGGGTGATCAGTATACTGTCATGGGTAATGCCAAAGTGCTTACAGTGCAGGTAGTTATTCAAGACAACCTACTGCAGTGAAGGCACTTGTAGCATTATGTTGGCAAAATTAAGCAATGCTGGTGGCTGATCAGGTATATGTTGTGCTTTTTGTTCTAAGGTGCATCTAGTGCAGATAGTGAAGTAGATTAGCATCTACTGCCCTAAATGCTCCTTCTGGCATAAGAAGTACTACTTTAATGAACCTGCAGAAGTGGTGGTTTGGACATTTTTCTGCTACTTAATGTGGTCTTCTATAAGTTTTGCATAGTTGCACTACAAGAAGAATTGAGTTGTGCAAATCTATGCAAAACTGATAGCAGAGTGCTCTGTCTACTGTAGCAATCTTATCAGTGCTGAATGACGAACTTGATGTGGAGTATTTTATACTTTGGCTTCAGTAGTGCTAAAGTGCTTATAGTGCAGGTAGTGTATAGTGTTCTACTGCATCATGAGCACTTAAAGTACTTCTGGCTGTAAATCCTCACCCTACATCTGCTTTCCAAGTCTTACTACTTTGGTGTTCTGTTTAGTTTTGCAGGTTTGCGTCCAGCTTTTATAAGGTCTGCTGTGCAAATCCATGCAAAACTGACCATAGCGCCTCAAGTCGTCTGGTGAGAAAGATATACCCCTTTCTGTGCAGGTTGGGATTGATTGCAATGCTGTGTGTTTATGTGGTATTGCACTTGTCCCGGCCTGTTGAGGATAGTTGGGATTTATCTTTTTAGTGGTCTGTTATAAGAGAATGTAATTTAAGTAATGTACTTTATATTTTTCATGTTTAAATTGAGGCTTCTGTCTCCTACTAGTCCTTTGAAATGTAAAGAAATCATAGTAAAATTTGTTTTGAACATTTCTTTGGAGTGTTATATATTAAAGGAGCAAAAACTTTTGTTAATTTCTTTGATAACTTCTTTCAAATTAAAGTTTATTGGAATTTTGGTAATTTTTCTGCAAAAAGGTTTTATTTATGATGTGTACTTGCATAACTTTTTAGTTGGTGCTTTCTGTAACTCTGCTATAGTAAACATTTTTCTGAAAATGCTAGTGCTTGATTCTAGGTGCCACTCCAATGCCTCCCACTACTTGTAAACCTCTGATCTGGTAGAAGTAAGCAGATCAGGTCTTCTGAATCCACTGACTACTTTATGCTTCTACTGTGTCATTGAAGTAGTAAGATCAGAGGCATCAAAGCAACTCATTTTCTGGAGTCAGCAAAGGCAAAAACAAAATATTCTAAAGTACAGGCTTCCTAAACCTGCATATAAGAGCATATTATCAGATGTTTGTTCATTGAATGTTCATGGAAGGCAGTCTAGGGCGTGTTGTGTCCCCCCCCCCCCCCCCTAAAATTCACACCAGCTTTAAAATGCTGTATGTAAAGTTTGTAGTTGTGCACATATGAGTTGTCCTATTTACTCTCTGCTTTTTAACCACTTCAGCCCCGGAAAGTTTTACCCCCTTCCTGACCAGAGCACTTTTTGCGATTTGGCACTGCGTTGCTTTAAATGACAATTGCGCGGTCGTACACAAATGAAATTTGCGTCCTTTTTTCCCCCACAAATAGAGCTTTCTTTTGGTGGTATTTAATCACCTGCGTCATTTCTGATCGTCGCTATAAACAAAAAGCAACCATTTTGCCAAAAAAAAAACTATTTTCTTTTTGCTAAAATACAAATCAATACAATTTTTTTTTTCCTTCGGTTTTGGCAGATTTTTAAATTCCTCATATTTGTGATAAAAAAAAAATCGCAATCAGCGTTCATTGGTTTGCGCAAAAGTGTCCGTTTACGGCTGTTAATTAATTTCTGGGGTTTTTATTTAATTTTTACTATTAATGGCGGCGATATTGGGGCAGACATTTTGGATATTTTTGACACTTTTGGGACCAATGACGTTTATACAGCGATCGGAAATTTAAATGTCCACTGATTACTGTATAAATGTCATTGGCAGTGAAAGGTGTAACCTGGGGGGGGGGGGGGGGGAGCTAGGGGTTAACTGTGTTCCCTGGGTGTGTTTTTACTGTGGGGGCTGGGCTAACATAGGCATAAGACAGGGGTAGGCAACCTGAGGCCCTCCAGCTGTTGAACTACATTTCCCATGAGGCATTGCAAGGCTGACGTGTACAATTACTCCTAGAGGCATGATGGGACTTGTAGTTTTGTAACAGCTGGAGGGCCGCAGGGTGCCTACCTCTGGCATAAGATTTAACTGATCCCAGTGACAGGGATCGGTAGATCTCCTATGCCTGCACTGACAGGGTGGGGAACCGCCGTGTTTACATGGGCGGTCCCCCGCTCTTTGGCTGTGGCCGCTCATTGCGGCTCGCCGGCGGACATCGGGTCTGCCCGAGCCGCGGGCACACTCCTCTTGCAGCACGGCCACCCGCAGATCGTCTCCTTTTTATGGTGATTTGTGCCCAGCGTCCACACCGCCGCAGTAAATATACTGCGTGCGGTGTGGAACCGGTTAAAGCCTAACTCCTGGCTTAATTTAACTTTTTAAATGGTTTATTTACACCAATCATGTCAAACTGTTTCCTTCATCAATACATGTGGCTGCTTTCAGCACTGTGTGTGTAGCACAAGTTGCATACAGTGCTGTGTTCTGGCAGCAGAATGGATACTTTCCGCTCCCAGAGCAAAGTCTGAGTCGGGCTGAGTCCTGCTCAGCCAATCCCAGGAAGCTTTACGTTTTTGATTGAATACAAGGCTTCATGTGTCTGTCTGAGCTTGAGAGGCAGGCAGCTTACGTCTCAATCTGCACTTCAGCTAATCAGAAGTAAGTAGCCTTGTAGCCATTCGTTAACCTACAAGATTTCCTCCTGGCTGAGGTGGAGATTGAGGTGTAATCTGCCCGCTTCAGCCAGTCAGAGGAAGCCTTTATTCTCTAAATGCAAAGCTTCCTTTGAATTGTTCTGGGAGTGGGGAGTCCCTGTACTGCTTCTGGAACACGGCACTGTGTAGCTAATGCTACATAAGCGCATTGCTGACAGCAGCCACATGGTTGTTAACCACTTGCTGACCGTCAACTGCAGGTCATACGACGGCGGCTGTGAGATTGTGCGCCGCCGGAGGTGTGCCCGCGCGCTCACTGTTTTCGGGGGGCCAGGGAACGGGTGCAGCGGACTCGATCGCCGCCGGCTACCCGTGATGCCCCCCCCGTACTGAAAGAATGGAGGTCCGTGTAAGTAAACACGGACCTCCGTTCTGTGAGAGGGGGAAGGGCTGTGATCACAGCCTTCCTCTACTTGGAAGCTGTGATCACTTCCCTTCCCCTGCTAGGGCAGCCCCCATACAGTTAGAACAGGGAACAGTTAACCCTTAGAGCGCCCCCTGCTGGTTAACCCCCTCACTGCCAATGGCATTTACACAGTAATCAGTGCATTTTTATAGCACTGATCGCTGTATAAATGCCTATGGTCCCAAAAAAGTGTCAAAATGGTCTGCCCCAATATCACAGTACCGCTAAAAATCGCAGATCACCGTCATTACTAGTAAAAAATAAAAAAACCCAGAAATGAATTCTCGTCATCCGTAAATGCGGACACTTTTGCGCAAACCAATCAAACGCCAATTGTGGTTTTTTTTTTCTTCACAAATAGAATATAAATCGACCAAAACCGATGAAAAAACGTGTTTTTGTATATTTTATTGTTTTTGGGATTTGTATTTTAGCAAAAAGTAAGAATTTTTTAGGTTTTTTTGCAAAATTGTTTCTCTTTTGTTTATAGCGGCGATCAGAAATGACGCAGCAATGATCAAATACCACCAAAAGAAAGCTCTTTGTGGGGGAAAAAAGGATGGTCCTGAAGTGTGAAATCCTTCCGGGGCTGAAGTAGTTAATGAAGAATTGTTTGGACCAGCTTGGTACAAACTAAAATCGATTGAAACCTGGAGTTGGGAATTAACCACCTAGTAGTGCAACAGGAATTCACAAAAGGAAAGATGAACTTTTTGAAATTTGGCAGCTGTCATTTCTGACCCTCAAAACATTGTTAGTTTCCTGGCCATTTATGGCTTTAATACTAGAATTCATAACTTTGAATACATGTGTAGGTAGTAGGAAAATCCAAACCTGGTGACCTAAGTGTTCAACATACTAGCTAAGGCAGGGACAGCTGTCTATATGTGTGTATATACAGTGCTGCCCATAATCATACGCCTGGCAAATTTTGACTTAAAGTTACTTTTTTATTCAACCAGTAAGTAATTTTTTGACGGGAAATGACGTAGGTGTCTCCCAAAAGATAAGACTATGTACCAAGAGGCATTACTTTGGAAAACAAACATTTCTCAGCTTTTTACATTTGAGCAAAAAGTGTCCAGTCCAAAATTATTCATACCCTTCTCAATAATCAATAGAAAAGCCTTTATTGGCTATTACAGCAATCAAACACTTCCTATAATTGCAGACCAGCTTTTTGCATGTCTCCACAGGTATTTTTGCCCATTCATCTTTAGCAATGAGCTCAAATCTTTCAGGTTGGAGGGTCTTCTTGCCATCACCCTGATCTTTAGCTCCCTCCAGATTCTCAATTGGGTTCAAGTCTGGCCACTCCAAAATGTTAATGTTTGCTAACCACTTTTGCTGTGTTTTGGGTCATTGTCCTGCTGAAATGTCCACTGGTGCCCAAGGCCAAGTTTCTCTGCAGACTGCCTGATGTCGTTGAGAATCCTCATGTATTGCTCATGTTGCCGTTTACTGTGATTTGGTTCTCTGATCCATTGGCTGAAAAGCACCCCCAAAGCATTGGGTTCCCACCACCATGTTTGACATAACACAAGACCAGAAGGCTTCTTTGCCCAGATGAGCTTTTGCAAAGTCCAAGCAAGCTTTTATGTGCCTTATCTGGAGAAGTGGTGTCGTCCTGGGTCTGCATCTGTGGAACCCAGCAGTGTGCAGTGTCCGTGGATTGTCTGCCTTGAGACATTGCCACCAGCAGAGCCCAGATTCACCAGGATGGCATTGGTGGTGATCCTAGGATTCTTTTTCACCCCTCTAACTATCCTCCTGGCCAGCACAGGTGTCACTTTTGGCTTCCGACCACGTCCTTTGAGATTTTCCAGTGTGGAACATCTTGTATTTTTTAATATTTTGCACTGTAGCCACTGGAACTTGAAAACATTTAGAAATGGCCTTGTAGCCCTTTCCTGACTTGTGAGCAGTCACAATGTGCAGCTGCAGGTCCTCACTGAGCTCCTTTGTCTTAGCCATGACTGTCCACAAACCAACTGCAGAGTTGCTGTTTTTCACCTGTTGAGTTGATTAAAACAGCTGTTCCCAATTAGGGTAATTGGGATGCTTTAGAACAGCTTGGGCTATTTGGAATGGTATAGAACTTTCGATTTTCCCAGACTGTGTCAGTTTGTGAAGGGTATGAACAATCATGGGCAGCACTATAAGTGTGTGTGTGTGTATATATACAATTTTTTGTGAGAATCAGATGAGTTAATGGTACCCTTTTTGGTGAATGATTTTGTTAGTTTGGCAATTTGTCACTGGCCTGGAACAAATATGCAAATTGGAAAGCCTGCAGGAAATCAGAGCTCCTAGTCTGCATCTCTGCGTTTTAAAGAATTGAGGTAATTTGGCAGCCAGACAACTAGCATTTTCAGCATGAGTAATACAATGGCAGCATCCTTCACCTGATACAGGTTTTCTTAAAATATATCGCATCTACCACAAACCAAATGTATTTTCAGTGAATGCAGTGTATTTTATGGCATATTTTGCAAGTTCTTTATTCTTGACAATCCTTTTTGTAGGGATATATATTGTGTGTGTTTTGACAGGAATAACTACAAGATGGAGGGTGAACTTATAACATGGTTACGAAAAACTGTCTAGACATCAATATGGGAAGTTTCTGTAAATGCTGTTCAGGTAAAATAGTGGACGGTCAAATTGAAATGTACCAATCCCTACAGAGGTTTAACCACTTGCCGACCGTCAACCGCAGGTTGACGGCGACAGTGGCTCTCCCAGGCAAAACGCCGTCATCTGATGGCGGCTGGCAGATCGCCCGCGCGCTCACTGTGTCCGGGGAGGGCCAGGGAGCGGGTGTGGCGGAGTCTATCTCCGCCGGCTACCCGTGGTGCCCACCCCCCCGGAGTGAAAGAACGGGGGTCCGTGTAAGTAAACACGGACCTCCGTTCTGTGAGGGGGGAAGGCCTGTGATCACAGCCTTCCTCTACATGGAAGCTGTGATCACTTCCCTTCCCCAGCTAGGGCAGCCCAAACAGTTAGAACACGCCCAGGGAACACAGTTAACCGTTAGAGCGCCCCCTGCAGGTTAACCCCTTAAATGCCAATGGCATTTACACTGTAATCAGTGCATTTTTATAGCACAGATCGCTGTATAAATGCCAATGGTCCCAAAATGTTACGGCATGCCCGTTGCAATATCGCAGTACCGCTAAAAATCGCAGATCGCCGCCATTAGTAGTAAAAAAATTTAATTAATTCTCATCCGTAAACGCGGCAACTTTTGCGCAAACCAAACGCCGATTGCGATTTATTTATTTTTTTTATTTATTTATTTATTTTTTTGCAAAAATTGTCGCTCTTTTTTGTTTATAGCGGCGATCAGAAATGACACAGCGGTGATCAAATACCACCAAAAGAAAGCTCTATTTGTGGGAAAAAAAGGACACACATTTTGTTTGGGTACAACGTCGCACGACTGCGAAATTTTCAGTTAAAGCAACGCAGTGCCAAATCGCATAAAGGGCTCTGGTCAGGAAGGGGGCAAATCCTTCCGGGGCTGAAGTGGTTAAGGAGACTAGTTTGGTATGTGAAGTCACACCTACAATGAGAATTGGGTGAACATGCATATTTTAGTGGCCTTGATCCTGTACTGAGAGAGAGCCTAAAGGTTGATTTTTTTTTTTTTTTATCTTAAAAATGCTTATTGCCTGGCTTTTGTCAACATTTAAAATTGCTGAGCTTTAAACCTGGTCTTGACTGACTTTTTTTCAGAAAAGTGAATTGAGTGGCTATTGGATTACCATGACGGTTAACATTTGCAAGGAGGAAGTAGTTCAATAGCCGCATTCTGTTTACTCTGTTTTAAATTACATTTACCTGACTTGTGGATTTTAAAATTACCTTAAAAAAAGAAAAGCCCTTTCCTTTCTACACACGCAGACCAGTTCAATCACATTTTTTTTCAAAGGGGGGAAAAGTGTGTGTTTATACGTACAAGTGGGTTA
>BLSH010333381.1:299754-320607 GCA_018402905.1 Glandirana rugosa | reverse complement strand
ACCTCTCCATCTAAACCCATAGCAGTCGCATCTTTACTATAACTTTCGGCACCCTCCGTTAGTCGGCTGGGTCCCTTCTCCACATATAACTTTTATTCTCCCCAGGTTCTTGTCTTGGAACCCCCTGGGGTTGTCTCTTCCCCTCTCCTCTCCTCCTCCATCTTAACATCCAATGCGACTTCCACACTACCCTATCCATCCTGCTCTCGGTGACTTCTCGTGTCAGTGCTTCTGGCTCCCTCGTTTCAAAAAACTCCTCCTCCCCCACCAGCTGTCATAGTTTCCGTCGGCTTTCTAGGTCCTCATGTCTCTTCACTACGCTGACGATACCCAAATCTACCTCTCCACCCCCCAACTTACCCCATCAGTCTCCTCACGTATCACTAGCTTATTAACAGACATATCTGCCTGGATGTCCCACCACTTCCTCAAACTCAACTTCTCCAAAACTGAACTCCTAATATTTCCTCCCCCACGTTCCAGTTCCCCCAACTTCACTGTCAAGAGCAATGGCACCACCATCCACCCATCCCCCCATGTCAGGGTGCTTGGTGTTATCCTGGACTCTGAACTCTCCTTTTGGCCCCACATCCAATCACTTTCTAAGGCTTGCCGTCTCAACCTCCGCAACATCTCTAAAATACGTCCCTTCCTAACCAATGAAACCACAAAGCTCCTGATTCACTCCCTGGTCATCTCTCGTCTCGACTACTGCAACTCCCTCCTCACTGGTCTACCTTTAAATAGACTATCCCCCCTCCAGTCCATCATGAATGCCATTGCCAGACTCATCCACCTTACAAACCGCTCAACGTCTGCCACCCCCCTCTGCCAATCCCTCCATTGGCTGCCACTCGCCCAATGAATTAAATTTAAAATACTAACAATCGGCTACAAAGCCGTCCACAACTCTGCCCCCAGCTACATCACCAGCCTAGTCTCAAAATACCAACCTAACCGTCCTCTTCGCTCCTCCCAAGACCTCCTGCTCTCCAGCTCCCTCATCACCTCCTCTCATACTCGCCTCCAAGACTTCTCCCGAGCCTCTCCCATCCTCTGGAACTCCCTACCCCAATCGGTCAGAATGTCCCCAAATCTATCCACCTTCAAGCGATCCCTGAAAACTTTTCTCTTCAGGGAAGCCTATCCTGCCACCACCTAATAACTACACTCCTTTTTTCTCCATCCGCTCATCCCCCGCAGTTTACTGCCCTTTTGTATCATTTAACTCTCCCTCCTAGATTGTAAGCTCTACCGAGCAGGGCCCTCTGATTCCTCCTGCATTGAATTGTATTGCAATTGTACTGTCTGCCCTAATATTGTAAAGCGCTGCGCAAACTGTCGGCGCTATATAAATCCTGTATAATAATAATATTGCAACGACCGCTATTTTATTCTCTAGGGCAGGCATCCTCCAACTACGGCCCTCCAGCTGTTGCGGAACTACACATCCCATGAGGCATTGTAAAACTCTGACATTTACAGACATGACTAGGCATGATGGGAATTGTAGTTCCTGAACAACTGGAGGGCCATAGTTTGAGGACCCCTGCTCTAGGGTGTCTGGAAAAAAAAGAAAATATATATATAATGTTTGGGGGTTCTAAGTAATTTTCTAGCAATAAATAAAAACTGATTTTAACTTGCAAACAACAAATCTCAAAAAGGGGGCTCGGCCCTTAAGTGGTTAAAAAATCTCCGGGGTGGGGCGGCGATGTAAACGATAGAATTATTGCTCTCACTCTGATGTCCACGGTGATACCTCCCGTGTGTGGTGTGAACACCGTTTCCAAGGAATGCATTTGTGTATGAGCACAGGGGACTAGGACACTTTATATATTTTTTTTTTTTTTTATACTTTTTTTTTTTTTTTTTTTTTTATCAACTTTAACAACAACATCATCCCTTGTGATAGCATGGACCACGACAGGTCCTCATTATATAGAGGTCCCCAGACCTCTCCTCTGCCCTCCAGAAGCATCTGATCCAACTGAGATTGGTTTGATCAGAAGCTTTACAAGCCAGAAACGACTTCTAAACAACAAACCAGGGAGGACAATACCCTCTCCACCTCCACTTTCATGCGCCATAAAGACGGTCAGGGAACGGAAGTTCTTCCTTCATCATCTCTATGGTTGATCATTTCAGTCCTGGGCTCCCCAGTGCAATAGGTGAAACCCAGGAAGGCGGGGGCACCTTCTCCCCACATGTAAAAGTGATCCAGCAGCTTTATAGCCACTTGGATCACTTCTACATTATGGAGCATCACCGACAACATACCAGGGTCATGAAGATTAGTTAAAACCCCCAAATATATATTTTCTGAAAGGAGTTCCCCCGGAGATCTTCATTCTATAGATGCCGTAAGGAACTTGTGTTTATGTGAATGGATGCCATAGGGACTTTTCTGACCTCAAAGCCTCACCTTTGTCCTGCTATGTGTAGCAATCACCGGCTCTATGAGCAATCTGTAAATAAAGGGCCCTTCACATTACGTATGGAAGACCTTCATCAGATTTTCATTATGTTTGACATCCTTCCTCACTCTATTCAATTTTCCTTTCATCATATGACAGGGTTTCTCAACCAGGGTTCCTCCAGAGGTTGCTAGGGGTTCCTCCAGAGGTTGCTAGGGGTTCCTTGAGCGATGGTCAATTTCTACCTCTCAGATAAATTCCCAATGACATCATTGATCTTTATATCTATCTGTAAGGGGGTAATTCTTCCCATTGACCACAAGTGTAAGGAACATTCTTCCCAATGACCACAAGTGTAAGGAGCATTCTTCCCATTGACCACAAGTGTGAGGAGCATTCTTCCCAATGACCACAAGTGTGAGGAGCATTCTTCCCAATGACCACAAGTGTGAGGAACATTCTTCCCAATGACCACAAGTGTGAGGAGCATTCTTCCCATTGACCACAAGTGTAATGAGCATTCTTCCCATTGACCACAAGTGTTAGGAGCATTCTTCCCATTGACCACAAGTGTAAGGAGCATTCTTCCCATTGACCACAAGTTTGAGGAGCATTCTTCCCATTGACCACAAGTGTAAGGAGCATTCTTCCCATTGACCACAAGTTTGAGGAGCATTCTTCCCATTGACCACAAGTGTTAGGAGCATTCTTCCCATTGACCACAAGTGTAAGGAGCATTCTTCCCATTGACCACAAGTTTGAGGAGCGTTCTTCCCAATGACCATCACACTAATGTATCATGAGTTGTAGATTTTTATTTTTTAGCCGGGGTTCCCCAATTATTTCAAGGGTTCCTCGGTGTTGAAAAGGTTGAGAAAGGCTGTCCTATGAAGTTGTCCACCTGGCCACCCATCTAACAGACCCGATATACCACCCCCAATGAGCTGTACACGGCAGGTTGGCTGCAGATGGTGCGCAGCAGGAAGTTCTGTTACTGGAAAGATCTACTGATAAGAAACTTTCACACAGATAAACCATTGAGGCGCGAAGCACGAACCCAGACATACGGAAAGTAGCTTCTATCTACACCATTGGAATGTGAGGTATGTAGAAATGCTATTCGTTGCCTCATATTCGCCCTCAGCACTTGCTTGATGACATTTAGGTTGAGGATCAGCCTCTTAGAAAAAAAAACAAAACAATTTTTCACATACAGTATCTGACAAAAGTTAGTACACCCCTCCCATTTCTTCTATCTTTTCATGTGACATCACTGAAGAAATGACACTTTGCTACAATGTAAATTAATGGCTGTGTGTTGAGTTGTTTTGAGGGGACAGCAAAGTGTCATTTCTTTAGTGTTGTCACATGAAAAAATATTTACAAAAATGTGAGGGGTGTACTTACTTTTGTCAGATACTGTAACTATAATTTAGGGCGACTAATTTTTGGACGCAAATTATGAAAAATGGATGTGCGTGCCACAAACAAAGGCTCCACGTTACATAGTTACATAGTCAGTGAGGTTGGAAAAAGACACGAGTCCATCAAGTCCAACCCATGTGTGCTTTCATGTCAGTAATACGTTGTATATCCCCCAATGCTTTGCTCCCTTAGGTGTGCATCTAATCGTTTTTTAAAATTTTCTATACTACCAGCAGAAACCACTGTTTCTGGAAGAGAATGAGGAAAGATTGGAGGATCTGAATTTATTCTCTCTTGAGAAGAGGAGATTAAGGGGGGGATGATCTCCATGTACAAGTATATAAGTGGTCCATATAGTGAACTTGGTGTGGAGTTATTTACTTTAAGGTCATCACAGAGGACAAGGGGGCGCTCTTTACGTCTGGAGGAAAAAATATTTCATCTACAAATACGGAAAGGTTTCTTCACAGTAAGAGCTGTGAAAATGTGGAATAGACTCCCCCCAGAGGTGGCTTTGGGCAGCGCGGTTGATTGCTTTAAAAAAGACCTGGACTCTTTCCTTAATGTAAATAATATAACTGGGTACTAACATCTTTAGGTAAAGTTGATCCAGGGGGAATCCGATTGCCTCTCGGGGAATCAGGAAGGAATTTTTTCCCCCGTTATAGCAAATTGGATCCATGCTTTGCTGGGGTTTTTTGCCTTCCTCTGGATCAACTGTGGGTGAAGGATTGTATATGGGATTATTTGGTTGTATGTATATATGTATATACATTTTTTTTTTTTTTGGTTGAACTGTATGGACTTGTGTCTTTTTTCAACCTGACTAACTATGTAACTATGTAGGAATTCCACATTCTCACTGCTCTTACCGTAAAGAAACCCCTACGCATCTTAAGGTTAAACCGCCTTTCCTCTATTCTCAGTGAATGGCCGCGTGTCTTCTTGTTTTCCCTTGCACTGAATAGTTTTGCCCCTATAGTGGGGTCACCAGTGCAGTATTTGTACATTGAAATCCCCTCTCATTGTCTCTTCTCCAGAGAGAAGAAGTTCAGTGCTGTAATCTTTCCTCATAACTGAGGTCCTCTAATCCCTTAATTAGCTTTGTTCCCCTTCTCTGAACCTTTTCCAATACCAGGGCATCCTTCCTGAGGACCGGTGCCCAGAACTGGACGGCCTCACCAGAGACTCATAGAGGGGGAGAATTATTGATTTATCCCTGAAGTTAATCCCTTTCTTGATGCCAACACTTTGTTAGCTTTGCTTGCAGCAGCTTGGCATTGCATGCCACTGCTGAGCCTGTTCTTTACTAGGACCCCTAGGTCTTTTTCCATCCTAGATTCCCCCGGGGCTCTCCCCCTAGTGTGTAGTTTGCATTCATGTTCTTGGTACCCAAATGCATTACCTTACATTTTTCTACATTAAATCTCATTTTCCACTTGTCTGCCCACCCCAATAATTCAGATCTTCTTGCAAGGTTTCCACATCCTGTGGAGAATTTATTGCCCTGCTTATCTTGGTGTCATCCGCAAATATTGAGATTGAGCTCTTCACCCCGTCCTCCAACTCATTTATGAATAAATTGAATAGGATTGGTCCCAGGACAGAACCCTGCGGAACCCCACTTTCTACACCGGACCATTCTGAGTGCTCCCCATTTATCACCACCCTCTGGACTCTCCCCTGCAGCCAGTTTTCAATCCAGGTGCTCACCCCTTGATCCATGTTGAGGGACCTTAGTTTGTACAGTAAACGTTTATGGGGAACTGCATCAAATGCTTTCACAAAATCCAGATACACTACATCTACAGACCTTCCTTTATCCAGATACACCACATCTACAGACCTTCCTTTATCCAGATACACCACATCTACAGACCTTCCTTTATCCAGATACACCCCATCTACAGACCTTCCTTTATCCAGATACACAACATCTACACACCTTCCTTTATCCAGATACACCACATCTACAGACCTTCCTTTATCCAGATACACCACATCTACAGACCTTCCTTTATCCAGATACACCACATCTACAGACCTTCCTTTATCCAGATACATCACATCTACAGACCTTCCTTTATCCAGATACAGCACATCTACAGACCTTCCTTTATCCATTTACACCACATCTACAGACCTTCCTTTATCCAGATACACCACATCCACAGACCTTCCTTTATCCAGATACACCACAACTACAGACCTTCCTTTATCCAGATACACCACATCTACAGACCTTCCTTTATCCAGATACACCACATCTACAGGCCTTCCTTTATCCAGATACACCACATCTACAGACCTTCCTTTATCCAGATACACCACCTCTACAGACCTTCCTTTATCCAGATACACCACATCCACAGACCTTCCTTTATCCAGATACACCACATCTACAGACCTTCCTTTATCCAGATACACCACATCTACAGACCTTCCTTTATCTAGATGGCCGCTCACCTCCTCATAGAAGGTTAGTAGGTTGGTTTGGCAAGAACGATTTTTCCTGAAACCATGTTGATTACTGCTAATGATTCCGTTCTCGTTACAATAATCTTGTATATAATCCCTTATTATTCCCTCCAAGAGCTTGCATATTATTGATGTTAAGCTGACTGGTCTGTAATTCCCGGGGAAATGTCTTGGTCCTTTTTTATATATTGGCACCACATTGGCTTTCCTCCAATCAGCTGGTATCATACCAGTCAGAAGACTGCTCTTAAAGATTAGGTACAAGGGTCTGGCAATAACTTGGCTAAGTTCCCTAAGGACCCTCGGGTGGAAGCCATCTGGGCCCGGTGACTTATTGGTGTTCAGTTTTTCCAGCCTATTCCTGATTTTATCCTCAGTCAGCCATGAGGGTGCTTCATGTGACTTGTCTTGAGGACCAGCATTGTAGTTCTGTATAATTGAGCCCCCCATTTCCTTCGTGAATACCGAGGAGAAAAATGAGTTTAACACCTTTGCCATCTCTCCATCCTCTGTAACCAGGTTACCCGCGTCATTCCTTACTGGGCCAATATGATCTGACCTCCCTCTCTTACCATTTATATACTTAAAGAATTTCTTGGGATTCCTTTTACTCTCCTCAGCTCTGTGTCTTTCATGTTCTCTTAGCTGCTCTGATTGCAACTTTGCATTCCTTATTGCGTGTTTTATAGTACTGAAAATCTGACTGAGACCCCTCCTTGTATTTGTCGAAGGCCTTCTGCCTTTATGTCGGCATTAAGCCATCCTGGTCTTTGCTTAGCTCTTTTAAATGTATTTCCTGTTGGGATACACTGGCTAATACCTTTGTTTAATGTGTTCTTGAAGCTCTCCCATTTTTCCTCCGTATTCATTGTTCCTAGAATTTTATCCCAACTAACATCTTCCAGCAAGGAGCGCAGTTTATGGAAGTTGGCTCTTTTAAAATTCAGTGTCTTTGTATTCCCCTTAGGTTTCCTAGATGTGTAATTTATACTAAAGTTAATTGACCTGTGATCGCTATTTCCTAGATTACCCCTTCCACGTCTGTGATCAGGTCTGTGTTGTTGGTAATCAGAAGGTCCAATAATGCTTTTCCTCTTGTTGGTGCATTTACCATCTGCCCCATGAAATTATCCTGCAGGACATTTAGGAAATGGCGAGCCTTAGCTGAACGTGCAGTACCTTCCGCCCAGTCAATATCTGGATAATTAAAATCCCCCATTATAATAACATTTCCCATCCTTGCCGCTATTCCAAATTGTGATAGGAGGTCCGCCTCCCCCTCCGCCCTCTGATTAGGGGGTCTATAGCATATTCCCAGTAAAACTTTCCCCTTGGTATCTTCCCTTTGTAACTCTACCCATAATGATTCAACCTCCCCCCCAGAACCACTATTAATGTCATCTCTCACATTAATTTGTATGTCATTTTTATATACAGGCATACCCCTCCCCCTTTTTTGCCCTCCCTATCCCTGCGATATAGGGAATACCCCTGAATGGTAGCCAGCCAATCATGAGAGCTGTTGAACCAAGTCTCCGAAATTCCCACAAAATCTAATTTCTCCTCGTACAGTAGCAGCTCCAGTTCTCCTGGCATTAGTGAACAAGCCACGTAGTTTTGTCTGGATACCTACTCTTTCCTTGCTGGGTATTCCTTGTTTGAATATAGGACTTGTTACCCTACTTACCACGTGTTTAGATTCCTTAATCGGCCTATCACTCCTCCCCCCAATACTACCCCCTGGACTCTGTTCCCCTCTGGCTAATTCTAAGTCTGGACCCTCCCCCCCGTTGCCTAGTTTAAAAGCCCCTCTAACTTTTCGGCCATCCTAATTCCCAGCCGGTCTGCACCTTCCCCATTTAGGTGCAGCCCATCCTTCCTATAGAGCTCATAGCTGATTGAGAAATCGGCCCAGTTCTCTAGGAACCCAAAGCCCTCCTTTCTACACCAACTCCTCAGCCACTTGTTGACTTCCCTGATCTCCCGCTGCCTCTCTGGTGTGGCTCGAGGTACCGGTAGTATTTCTGAGAATACCGCCTTGGAGGTCCTAATCTTCAACTTTGCTCCTAGGTCCCTGAAATCTTTCTTTAGAACACTCCACCTACCTCTAACTTTGTCATTGGTGCCAACATGACAGCCGGGTCTTTCCCAGCCCCCCTCCCAGCAATCTGTCCACCCGATCCGTGATGTCCCGAACCCGAGCGCCCGGTAAACAGTTTACAGTTCGGTGCTTCAGGTCTTTGTGACAGATTGGCCTCTCTGTGTTTCTAAGAATGGAGTCCCCCATCACCACAATCTGCCTTACCTTTCGCCTGACTTCATCCCCACCCTCGCTGGAGGAGTTGCTCCCCTGGCAGCTAGGGGCGCCACTCTGCTCCAACGATGCTGATTCCTGGTTGGTTTCCACAATATCACACAATGGGGTGTACCTATTGGGATGCTCCAGCCCAGGATCCGCCTCCCTGACTTTCCCTTCTACCCTTCCTAACTGTCACCCATCTACTCTGTTCTGGTGCCTGCGCCTCTGTGTCTCCACCCGCCTCTGTGCTGGCCCCTGCCGGCACCTGCCGGGTACGATCCCAACTCTCCTTAAGTATGGAGACTCGCCTCAGTGTTGACAGTTGCTTCCTGAGATTCAGGACCTGGGCTTCCAGGGAAACAACGCTCTTACATTTTGTACAGCAGTATTCGCCCTCAATCTCCTGATCAAGGAACGCATACATGCGACAAGATGTACACCGAATCGCTTCTCCACACCCGCCAGGCATCGTACCTATTGATTTAGTGGGGACTGGGAATTTTGCCCATTCAATTACCTAACTGCTGGCTGCCTTCCACTAATACTCCCCGTACACAGTACTCACAACACTCGGGTATTCACGCCACTCTCGGGCACTCACACTGCAGTACTCGGGTACTCGCCCAATACAGAGGCACTCACCTGATACTCACTATGCACTAGCATTCACTGTACTCCCAACACTCAGGTACTCCCAACACTCAGGTACTCCCAACACTCAGGTACTCCCAACACTCAGGTACTCCCAACACTCAGGTACTCCCAACACTCAGGTACTCCCAACACTCAGGTACTCGCAATACTCACGCACACACACACGCTGCTCTCCGCACACGCTGCTCGCACTCTGCTTGAATTTTCGTGCCAAAGGGTTCCGCTCTACGTTGTCAACATCTGGAGGACATCACTATGTTACATCATACTTTGTGCTCATTGACCTGGGGATGGCATCAGGAATGGGACAATGCTCCAGAAGGACATCACCTTGGTACATCACACTTGGTGCCAATTGACCCGGGGATGGCATCAGGAATGAGACACTGCTCCTGGAAGACATCACTGTTTTACATCATACTTGGTGCCCATTGACCTGGGGATGGTATCAGGAATGGGGCACTGTTCCTGGAGGACCTCATTGTATTACATGATACTTGGTGCCCATTGATCCAGGGATGTTCTCAGGAATGGGATTCTGCTTCTGAAGGACATCACTGTATTACGTGCCCAATGTCCTGGGGATGGCATCAAGAATGGGATACTGCTACTGGAGGACATCGCTGTGTTACCTCATACTTGGGGCTCATTGACCTGGGAATGGAATGCTGCTCCTGGAGGACATCACTGTGTTACCTCATACTTGGTGCTCATTGACCTGGGGATGGCTTCAGGAATGGGGCGCTGCTCCTGGAAGACATCACTGTTTTACATCATACTTGGTGCCCATTGACCTGGGGATGGTATCAGGAATGGGGCACTGTTCCTGGAGGACCTCATTGTATTACATGATACTTGATGCACATTGATCCAGGGATGTTCTCAGGAATGGGATACTGCTTCTGAAGGACATCACTGTATTACATCATACTTGGTGCCCAATGTCCTGGGGATGGCATCAAGAATGGGATGCTGCTACTGGAGGACATCGCTGTGTTACCTCATACTTGGGGCTCATTGACCTGGGAATGGAATGCTGCTCCTGGAGGACATCACTGTGTTACCTCATACTTGGTGCTCATTGACCTGGGGATGGCTTCAGGAATGGGACGCTGCTCCTAGAGGACATCGCTGTGTTGCCTCATACTTGGTGCTCATTGACCTGGGAATGGGATGCTGCTCCTGGAGGACATCACTGTGTTACCTCTTACTTGGGGCTCATTGACCTGGGAATGGGATGCTGCTCCTGGAGGACATCACTGTGTTACCTCATACTTGGTGCTCATTGACCTGGGGATGGCTTCAGGAATGGGGCGCTGCTCCTAGAGGACATCGCTGTGTTACCTCGTACTTGGTGCTCATTGACCTGGGAATAGGATGCTGCTCCTTGAGGACATCACTGTGTTACCTCTTACTTGGTGCTCATTGACCTTGGGGATGGCTTCAGGAAGGGGGCACTGCTCCTGGAGGACATCACTGTGTTACATCATACTTGGTACCCATTGACCTGGGGATGCCATCAGGAATGAGACACTGCTCCTGAAGGACATCACTGTGGTACATGATACTTGGTGCCCATTGACCTGGGGATGCCCTCAGAAATGGGGCACTGCTCCTGGAGGACATCACTGTGTTACATCATACTTGGTGCCTATTGACCTGGGATGGCATCAGGAATGGGGCACTGCTCCTGGAGGATATCTCTGTTTTCATCATACTTGGTGTTCATTGACCTATAGAGCATCGTCGGCTCTATAAAAACATTCCAGAGTCATGACTGCACCTGCAACCAGGATCCTGGGAGAACCACTGAAACCCGAGGATGTACGGATAAGCCCATTTGGGGGAAATAGTTAAAAGCATTGAGCCTGAAGATTAGTTAAAACCCCCAAACATGATCTATTTTCTGAAAGCAGAGACCCTAGAGATCCGCGTTCTGTACATAACATAGGGAGCCCAAGCTTATGTGAATGGATGGTGTAGGGACTTTCCTGCCCTCAACGCTTTCCCTTTGCCCTGCTATGTGTAGCAATCACCGTCGCTATGAGAAATCTATAAAAATAGGGCCCTTCCCATTACATATGGAAGACCTTCATCAGTTCATTATGTTTCACATCCTTCCTCACTGTATACAGTTTTCTTACATCATTTGAAGTTGTGCACATGGCCGCCTGTATAACAGACCCAATATACCGCCCCAACTAGCTTGTGCACCGCAGGCTGACTACCCGGCAGATGGTAAGGAGATGGCCGACCGCAGGAGGAAGTTCTGTTACTGAAAAGATCTACTGATAAGAAACTTTCACATAGATAAACCATTGAGGCGCGAGGCATAAACTCATATATATACACGGAAAAATAGCTTCTATCTACTTGCAATGGGAGGTATGTAGGAATGTTATTAGTTGCCACATGTAACAGAACCGACCCACTCCGCTTGAATGCTTCTGTCAGTATACCGCTTGCACCAGTCTGGATATCGGGAATTACAACCAAGAACTAGGCAGGGCTCGTTTTGGCTGCTGAACATGGAATAAGACTTTATTTGACCAAACAACACAGAATATATACATTTGTGCAGTACATTCCCCCCCTCCTGCTCAGATTACCCTAACAATACAACTGTAACCAGAAACATAATTAACATGATCTAATTAACCAGTCATTTAACCATCCTTGGTGGTTTCTAGGAGAGACGTGTCGTCTCTTAGATCAGAAGACCAGAGCTGAGTCAATTAGCACAAGTAACAATGGATGAAAAGACTATTAGAAGTCACATTAGACTTACAATACACACATTATAGCAGACAGGTGGCTTGCTGAGCCATCAGCATCTGCTTTGAGTCACACAGTGTGTATTGGGGAGACATGGCCTGGAATCCAAGGTAACATTACTAATAGGATCCCCAAGCATACACCTCACAAAGAGTAGTGTTCCCTTAAAAGCCAGGCCCATAGTCTATGGGTTAGAGGCTACCATTCAGTCCCCTCCAAAAGCCTCTGTCGTGGGTGAGTCTGTCAAATTTCTCCCCCATCAAAAGTCTACTAACAAGGTCCCAGACCTCCACTTAGTCTGGACATGCGTTAGGCAGCGTGAATAGTTGGTCAACCTGATTTGCATTCTTGGTAGCATGAAATGGTTGTCATCAGTAGGTGCGGGGCAGAGGTCATTTACTCTGTCTGGATGCCAGCGCTTCAGCTGGGTGGTCTTTACCATTCCATGGCTCGGTCTGTTGCTGGGCAGAGGGGCCAACTGCCCCAGTTCCCTGAAGCTGAGGTGAAACTGTAGGTGCAAGGCAGAGGCCAGTGGTGCTCTGCCCTGTTGCCAACTCTTCTGCTGGGGACTCCACATCATCTGCTCTGGGTAACTGTTGGGGAGAGAGGCCGACTGCCCACATCCCTGGAACTCCACAGTTGTTGCTGGTGCTGGGCAGAGATTGGTAGGACTCTGCCCTGTTGCCAGCACTTCTTCTGGGTTTCTCTTAGTGAAGACCACAGGCCCATCCACCGACACCAGATCAAGCTGCAGTTGTGAGAGATTGCATTCTCTCCCTGGATCCTGATCTGCTGCTGCTTGGGAGTGACCGCCATCTCTTCACCGTTGGACCTCCAACGGTACCAGTTGGTACAATTTATAGACATGGGTGATCAGTGTTGAAGACGGCAACACAATCCACATCCCATAAAGCAGCTATTAGAAGGGAAAGATAGAGGACATGCCCCATCTGGAAAGTAGTTCAAACAACAAGGGACTTTATTGGATTGGTTGGCATCTAAAGTGAACACAGAAATACAATAGATTTTATTTGTTACAAATGAGTAGAAAATCCATAAAATTAGAAGATGTACAGTACATTTTACATAACCATCCATACACATACATTGGTAGTAAAAAATGTTAAATTACGATCGACGTTCCTCAGGATCATTCCACGTGTTTATATACATCTACTGGTCAAACAGAATTGCACCAGGAACACATTTAATCATAAATTACATACATCATCACTTTATATACTGTGCTCACCACTTTATTCATTCCACCGGGAGCATGGCGCCGTGCACTGCGACCAGGGGATGCCCCCTTCCCCCACCTAGTGGCAGGTGGTGCCAGAACCACCTGACCTGTCTGGCGACCGTTGGACCGCTTTTCAGTGTTGGCTCACTTTCAGACCGAGTTCTAAGATATAGAGTAATATAATAGTGGCCAAAGGTCACATAAAATAAGCTCTTTGATATGTCAGCGATTATTTGCTTCCATAATATTCCGTCTCCCGAACCCCCACAAAACCACCCATGTCTATACACTCCTATGCCGGGCTTTGTGCTCTCCAGTCCAGGGGCAGTGACATCACTCTGGTCGTCTCTTAGATCAGAAGACCAGAGCTGAGTCAATTAGCAAGTCAAAGTAACAATGGATGAAAAGACTATTAGAAGTCACACTAGACTTACAATACACACATTATAGCAGACAGGTGGCTTGCTGAGTCATCAGCATCTGCTTTGAGTCACAAAGTGTGTATTGGGGAGACATGGCCTGGAATCCAAGGTAACATTACTAATAGGGTCCCCAAGCATACACCCCACAAAGAGTAGTGTTCCCTTAAAAGCCAGACCCTTAGTCTATGGGTAAGAGGCTACCATTCAGTCCCCTCCAAAATCCTCTGTCCCGGGTAAGTCTATCACACCTCATATTTGCCCTCATGGGACACTGCTCCTGGAAGACATCACTGTGTCCATTGATCTGGGGATGATATCAGGAATGGGGCACTGCTCCTGGAGGTCACCCCTGTGGTACATCATAATTGGTGCCCATTGATCTGGGGATGGTATCAGGAATGGGGCACTGCTCCTGGAGGTCACCCCTGTGGTACATCATAATTGGTGCCCATTGATCTGGGGATGACATCAGGAATGAGGCACTGCTCCTGGAGGTCACCCCTGGGTACATCATAATTGGTGCCCATTGATCTGGGGATGGCATCAGGAATGGGGCACTGCTCCTGGAGGACATCACTGTATTACATCATAATTGGTGTCCATTGACCTGGGGATGGCATCAAGAATGAGATACTGCTCCTGGAGGACATCACTGTGGTACATCATACCCAGCTCAGAGGAAGTTTGTATATCGAACAAACATGTCAGCATGACTATACATTGTCCGTGATGTCCACCCACTGACTTTCTACCACTCACCCGGAGCATTAACTTTGGAATTTTGGAGCCCCTAAGATCAATCTAAATCACCTCATCTTTTGATCCTGCCAGCAATCAAAGTTTTTTTGGACTGCAGAACCTGCTGCGGAAACGGGAACCCATCCCCACGCTGGCGTGAATCCACTGCCTCGCTAACGACTGATCACTGGCAGAGATTGGAGCAGCATCGATCATCGTCAGGATACCCCCATACCTCCACCCGGCCATAGGCACAGTGACCGGGCAGCATAGATGTGGGGGGCCAGACTCTGGCAGCACTAGCAAGGAACATGCAGCAGTAATCCAGCTTGGACTATCTATCCACCCACGATCCGACAAGGAAGACGGTGAGATCGCTACCTTTTACAGCCCAGTCAGGGCAATGTACTTTGCTTCTCACTTGCCTTACTTTTTGCATACCTAATTGCTGGGCTGCTCGGGTTATGAGGTTCTTCCCATACACTGTATGGTTGCTCGCTCCTGATCTCTTACTCCCCACAGACGTGCAATCATCAGCCAATGTAGTTTTGAGTGCAAGCCGGATTCAGAGACTGACTGAGCCACAGTGTATCTTTTGATGGGACTCCTCCATTTGAGCTCACATCCAACTCTGCTATTGCCCAGAATTGCCCCTTTGATTCACCACCAGCCCAGGACTTAGCTAATTCCCCAGTCATTTTCATACCCCCCTCTATTTTTACTCTGGAGCCATCCAGGGTCATTGTAAGGACCTACGGGCTTGTGCAGTAGTATGTATGGTACGGTGTATGAGTGGTAGTCTATGAGGGTAGTGTGTCAACGTTGACCATTTTAATTGGGAAATGTGGTGGAGGTGTATTTTTCAATTGATATAGCCTGGGATTGTTGATTTCTCAAAATATTTTTATCGTTTATAAATATAATTTTTCATTGCCTCCTTGACGTTGATCTAGGGAAAAGTGTCTTTTCCCAAATTGCTCTGATATGTCTTTGATGCACTAGACGCTTTTTCACTATTCTCCAAAAATGGAGTAAGTGAATGGTTAACTACCCAATTACTTCCAGTCTGGCTCATTTGGCCAAGCTTTAAATGTTGGATGAGCGGTTTGATTTAATTATTTGTGTGGAGGACATCACTATGGTACATCATACTTGGTGCTCATTGACCTGGGGATGGCATCAAGAATGGGATACTGTTCGGGGAGGACATCGTTATGTTCCATCATGTTCGGTGCTCATTGACCTGGGGATGGAACCCGGAATGGGGCAATGCTCCTGGAAGACATCACTGTATTATATCATACTGTCAGTGCTCAGTGACCTGGGGATGGCATCAGGAATGGGGCACTGCTCCTGGAGGACATCATTATGTTCCATCATACTTGGTGCTCATTGACCTGGGGATGGCATCAGGAATGGGGCATTGTTCCTGGAGGACATCATTATGTTCCATCATAATTGGTGCTTATTGGCCTGGAGATGGTATTAAGAATGAGATACTGCTCCTGGAGGACATTACTGTGGTACATCATACTTGGTGCCCATTGACCTGGGGATGGTATCAAGAATGAGATACACCTGGAGGACATCACTGTGGTACATCATACTTGGTGCTCATTGATCTGGGGATGGTATCAGGAATGGGGCACTGCTCTTGGAGGACATCTCTGTGGTACATCATACTTGGTGCCCATTGACATGGGGATGGCTATAGGGGGAGTATACTGCTGGTGCTATTATCTGTGGGCCTTACATCATGTTTGACACCTGTTGGTTCGGGACTCTGGTGAAGGACGTCTCAGCCTTGCACAGTGTACTTTCTTTTAATGATTCTGTTGTAACTTCCAATAAAAAAATGATCTGGGGAATATTGATTATACCCTGCTAGGTATGCTACATATCAATCACCCCAGCTGCCTCATTATGCAGCTGATTACCAACCTTGTATGTTCCATGTATTAATTATCGGTTCTTATAGACCTGACCACGGACCTAGTATGCTCTATGTATTATCAGTTCTTATAGATCTGACCACTGACCTAGTATGCTCTATGTATTGATTATTGGTTCTTATAGATCTGACCACTGACCTAGTATGCTCTATGTATTGATTATTGGTTCTTATAGATCTGACACTGACCTAGTATGCTCTATGTATTGATTATTGGTTCTTATAGACCTGACCACTGACCTAGTATGTTCTATGTATTATTTATCGGTTCTTATAGACCTGACTGCGACGAACGCGGGTATCAGATTGCTGCCCTCCTCACCGACCGGCGACCGAGGATCTCATACCGCACTTGTCACCAACGTAACAATGCCACTCTCAGCTGCTTTCAGCACAAAGATTTCTCAGTTTGCGGGATCACCATCTAAGTGTCAGCCGCCTGAGAGCGATTGTTACCGGGCTAATTCAAACAATTAACCCTTTCTTTGCCACCACTTCTGGATGCCGGCCAGAAGACCCGTATGTTAGCAATACCAGTATTTCAGAACAATGCCTGTAACACACACTGTCACCACAGACAGGTATATTCAGATGCGTTATTTAAAAAAAAAAACAGTAGCGCTCTTCAAAGAAACAGATTCGTAATAGTTGCATTAAGAGCTTTATGGACAAAATTAACACTTTTCAAAATAAGGTTTAATAATGAAAAGGTCAAGGTTTAGGTGCAGTAAAATATTTACAGGAAAATAAAAGTACAAAGTGAGACAAATTGACAGCGAAAGAGCAGAATGAAAATACCTGCATTTGAAATGTCCGTGCCTAATCAGTGTTTCTAAGATGATTTCCTGGTTCTCTGATGTTGATTCATTGATGGTAAAATGAGAACTCTCCATCGATCTTGGCAGTCCTTTTTTATCTGGATCACCAGGGGTTGGAGCCATACCCCTCTGGCCATTCGTATGAGAGGGCGTGTTCTTACACAGTATCCAGGGCGGGCAGTTACGAGACATGCTGCATAATCATGCATGGATTATGAAAATCATAACTTGTGATTGGACCGCCTGGCACATGTTCCAGTAAGAAATTTCATTTCAGCTTGCATAAAGCTTTCAAATGACTCCAAACATGAGAGTTCTGAGACCTTCTAGGACCCTGTGGAGGGAATAGACTCGTTCTATCCCTCCTTGGGTAGCAAGGGGTGAATGTTTATACTTGAATTATCCGGGCCGAAATTCTACATTCAAATAAGTATGTTTTATCACTATGGCATATTCCTACTGGAAATTATGAGTTGATGTAGCTTTTATGTAAGTTTTAAGGCAGAGAGAGAGAGAGAGTCATCCCTAGGTTGACCTAATTTATGGGCAAACATCAGTTTGTTGTATGTTTGTTCAAGATAAGCGAACAGGGCCTCTTCCTGACCAGTCATAAACCATAATCAGAGGGCCCACTTTGAAGTTGATCTGGCCAGAGAGAGAGAGGGGGTGTAAAGGAGAAGCTTGTTCAAACTACCATGTTGGAAGGAGAGAAACAAAACTTAGCAGCCATTTAAGTAAGTAGCTCCCCTTCCAATATGGAGTCAGTCTTGCTTCGGGCCTTTTATCATTACTTCGCGTGGGTCTCTCGCGTGATACCATCACACTGACCTAGTATGTTCTATGTATTGATTATCTGTTCTTATAGACCTGACCACTGACCTAGTATGTTCAATGTATTCATTATTGGTTCTTATAGACCTGACCACTGACCTAGTATGTTCAATGTATTGATTATTGGTTCTCATAGACCTGAACGCTTACCTAGTATGTTTGATTCATTGAGTATTGTTTTTCATAGACCCGACCACTGACCTAATATTTTCCATGTATTGATTATTGGTTCTCATAGACCTGACCACTGACCTAGCATGTTCTGTGTATTGATAGTTGGTCTTTATAGACACTTCTGGAGGAACCCTGGTTGGGAATACTGTAGCTGTTATAAGGTAGGAGGGTGTTGTAGTAGGAGGTCAGACATGGGCTCCTCTAGGACTGGTTCAGTGCTTGTATTTTATAAATTCCCATCCCATTCCAGATTATGGTGAATGTTTAGTTCTCATATTTACGTATCGGTTTCTCCTGAATCCAGCGCATCCATTTTTTTCCCCCTCATAGTTGGCGATTATTCTATTTATCTATATCAGTAGTGACGCAACGCATCAATGCTCTGTATTCTGAGGTGCAGTAGGCCTCATGGGTATGGCGGAAGTTCTTCGTTATTTAGGTACATCCTGTACATTGTTTTCTAGGACCGCCCGCCTCTATTGGCTCCATACACCTTCTGGGTGTCACCTACAAAGAGAACCTGTCAGGGTGGGAATAGGGGAGCTGCTCGGGGGAATGGGGTTTTTAGAGGTGTGTCTTCCTGAGATTTAACATTCAAAAAAACTGTTATTGAGATTTAATGGGAAAAGCTGAAATTGTGCCAAAAGAGGTAATCGGGTATCGCAGATAAGTCTCAGAAGGTATTGTATGCAGTGTCAGGTGTCACCATGTGACCATATCATTGACACCGATCGGTAAATGAAGAACGATGGTGTGGTCATGGATGGATGAATATACTGACATTAAGGAACAAGTATCGCATAGCGGATGTCTGAGAACATTGTATAAGATACAATGGAACAATCTACCTAAACCACGCGTTTAACCATATCCTTCATAATGATCATATTGTAAAAATGGAGGGAGCAATCAAAGGGAGAACAGTAGATGTCAGTGTTAGGATAGATCAGCGGTCGCCAAACTGTGGCCCATGAGCTGGATGTAGCCCTTTGCTTACCTTTATCCAGTCCTCGGGGCACTATTCCTCTCATTGACAATTACCAATGATGGGACACTATTCCTCCCACTGATACCAATGATGGGACACTATTCCTCCCATTGATACCAATGATGGGACACTATTCCTCCCATTGACAATTACCAATGATGGGACACTAATCCTCCCACTGATACCAATGATGGGACACTATTCCTCCCATTGACAATTACCAATAATGGGACATTATTCCTTCCATTGGTCATTACCAATGATGGAACACTATTCCTTCCATTGATAATTACCAATTATGGGACACTGAAACCAATGATGGGACACTATTCCTCCCACTGATACCAATGATGGGGTACTATTCCTCCCACTCTCTACTTATGAGAGTAGTTCATATCCCCCTTCTTTTATAGAAGAGTGGAGGACTTGTGGGCAGACAGACAGTATTTTTCTCACATTTCATCGGGCTGATTTCCATTTATTAATGTACGGAGAGGTGAAATTATCCAGAAGGACGATAATTCATTGTATAGGAGGGATTGATTGTCCTACTGGAATCTGCAGATGTTCTCCTGGTGGGTAAGGGCCCAACATCAGTTCAGCAGGGGTGGGACAAAAATGGCAACATGTCCAGGGGGGGGGGGGGGTAGTAACTGTTGGGTTTCATCCCATAAGAGGCATCATGCATTTTAAGGAAGTCCATGGCCCTGAACTTTCTGTTGTGGTAGAAGCTGTTGAATCTCGGTGTGTCAAGTCTACATACAAAGTCGGGATCCCACAATTCCATCTCCCAAATAGGTGCTTCCGCCAATAACAGTGCTTCCTGCCCTCCAAACCATTCTGAGCAGACTGAGAGCTAATACCAGCATTTTTTACCCAAATTACTGTACATAAACAAAATGTGGGAATAGAACCAAAAGAATGACTTTTATTGAAACTCAGACACATACTATATACCCCACATGAGGACATTCCCCACAACTAGCCACCTGGGTGACACCTGAGTGCACACTCAGGCAATGTTGTGATTAATCAGAGATCTCACTCCAGGTCTGACTGCCCGTCTCAGAGCTCACAAAGTACATTACACATTGTAAGTAGAAACCTAACATTCCACAATATTTCTATAGCAAGTTAGTGTTCACAAGAGTATTCTCTTCTACAAGAGCTGATCAGACAGACAGAAACAATAGAACAATGGACTAGACCTACTTAACAATGAACACATAACGACCCCCCACCTCATACTATCCGGCAACAGTCTGAGACAAATTACTACAATAGTCCAGCAGTCTAAAAAAGGTGGGATTAATTTATCTTCATAGATTTCTTGAGGGATATTGTTGATAATTGATAAATATTTCTGTCCCGAGTGAAGGAGCCTCTCCCACCCAGTCTGCAGGAGGGCCATCATATTCAGAGTCTGACAACGGCCTATCATACTCCACCCCCCAGCAATACACAAGTAACAATTCATCCAGATCAGGTAACAAGATAACAAAGACAGACAGACTAGTCGAGAACATCTTCTCTTATGAGAACACTTGTGATTGAACGATATCTTTATAACACCTTACAATCCAAAGATGAATGTTACACATTACATGAAACACTCGAGACTCTGCCCGTCAGTCTGGACC
>BLSH010333381.1:211507-227007 GCA_018402905.1 Glandirana rugosa | reverse complement strand
TGCAGTAATGCACACAAAACTATATGGCGTTAAACTGGCAGTAATGCACACAGAGGTCAATGGCGTTAAATTGGCAGTAAGGCACAAATCTATATGGCAAAAAACTGGCAGTTATGCACACATAACTATATGGCATTAAACTGGCAGAAACGCACGCAGAAGTAAATGGTGTTAAACTGGCAGTAACGCACACAGAAGTAAATGGCGTTAAATTTGCAGTAACACACAAAACTACATGGTGTTAAACTGGCAGTAAGGCACACAAAACTATATGGCGTTAAACTTGCTTTAATACACACGTAACTATATGGCGTTAAACTGCAGTAACATACACAGAAGTAAATGGAGTTAAACTGCAGTAATGCACAAAACTATACGGCGTTAAACTGGCAGCAATGCACACAAAACTATATGGCGTTAAACTGGCAGTAAAGTACACACAGCAGTAAATGGCACTGAACTTGCAGTAATGCACAAAACTATATGGCATTAAACTGGCAGTAACACATGCAAAACTATATGGTGTTAAACTGGCAGTAACTCACACAAAACTATATGGCGTTAAACTTGCAGTAACACAATAAAATATATGGTGTTCAACCGTCACTGCACTGACGCTATCTGAACTGTCCCTACTCTAGTTATACACTAATGTAAAGATTAGTGACACAGGGGGTCATTTACTATAGTGGTGCCGCAAAATAGATGCAAAATTACCGCGATTTGTGGTAAAATTACCATGATCCGTGGTAAATTACCGCGATTCGTGGTAAATAGCACCAAAACGGTATTCACAATAGCGCTGGCGGTAAATAACGGCCAAAATAGAATTCACTATTGATCCCAGGTCACAGATAATGGCCAACTTCTTACTCCAGTCCAGACCTGGAGTAGTGCAAATAGAAATAATGTTTAGCGCATTATCTGATCCCCTAAATTGTATTAAAATATGCGGTATGTTGTTTAAAGAAAAGTGATTTCTACACTAAAATATCTTAAAAAGTTTGAGTAGAGATACATTCCCCGTCTCCTCACTCCTAGGCACAGAGCACAACTGAGCATGCTCAGACACAAAACAACTCTCAAAACACCTCTCATGGAGTAATCCTTGAGTAGTTAGTAAATACTAAAATGAGAGTTATTTTACACACATTTTTTGGGAGTGAAGAGGAGAGTTATTTTGCCAAGTGCAAGTTTCTGCCATTCATTCTAATGGTACAATTATTACTTTATCAAATAAATCCATTTCATGTTGAGATGAAATGTATCTTTCTCTCAACTAAATATTCCTGGCAACAATGTTGCAAATTTAATAATCTGTTTTGTTTTTAAGAATGCTAGAATGTGAAAGCTCTTCATGTTTTGTAAATAATTATTTTTCTCGGTCACTTTCACTTGCTGCTGTCCATGTCACAAAAATATTTAGCCAAACTCACACAGGTGTCTTTACAAACCACAAACAAACAATACTATTGCTTATGAAAATGTAAAATTAGTGCCATTTTTTTTATTTTTTATTCTTTCCAAATGATCCTAATTTGAGCCCCAAAAATGTGATATGTGTACCAACATCAGAAATAAAAATGTCATTAACAAAAATCTGAGCATAAAATTACTATTCTACGCTCATGCAGCAAGAACCACCAAAAATCACAGATTACATTTAGAAGATTAACTCCTGACTAATGTAAGTCCTATATATTCCTAGACATGCAGTATTTGTGTATTTATCTGTAGGAGGACTTGATGTGTGTAAGCCCTGTGGTTTAAAAGGTAGCAATTCTGTCCACCATTGCAGACATCCTGAGTTCTATTCCCAAGCATGTCACTTCATGTAGAGATGTTGTTTGTCCTCTCTAGGGTCCCACCACCATTTCAAATCTTGGCAGATATACTAGTTATTCTAGCTAGGCAATGGGGATGCCTGCCTTTACATGCACATGAACTTTAATGGCATCCCAGTCTTAGTCAGTAGGGTTCTATATTGAGTTGGCCCACCCTTTGTAGCTATAACAGCTTCAACTCTTCTGGGAAGGCTGTCCATAAGGTTTAGGATGTTTGTCTATGGGAGTATTTGGCCATTCTTCCAGAAGTGCATTTGTGAAGTCAGGCACTGATGTTGGATGAGAAGGCCTGGCTCACAGTCTCCGCTCTAATTCGGCCAAAAGGTGTCCTATCTGGTTGAGGTCAGGACTTTGTGCAGGCCAGTCAAGTTCCTCCACCCCAAACTCACTCATCCATGCCTTTATGGATCTTGCTTTGTGCACTGGTCCAAATCATTTTGTGGAGGGGGGATTATGGTTTGGGGTTAATTTCAGGGGTTTGGCTTGACCCCTTAGATCCAGTGAAGGGAACTCTTAAGGCATCAGCAAAACATTTTGGGAGATTTCATGCTCCCAACTTTGTGGGAACAGTTTGGGGATGGCCCTTTCCTGTTCCAACATGACTGTGCAGCAGTGCACAAAGCAAAAGCCATAAAGACATGGATGAGGGAAGTTGGTATGGAGGAACTTGACTGGCCTGCACAGAGCCCTGACCTCAACCCGATAGAACACCTTTTGGCTGAATTATAGCAGAGACTGCGAGCCAGACCTTCTCATCCAACATCAGTGCCTGACCTCACAAATGCACTTCTGGAAGAATGGACAAACATTCCCATAGACACACTCCTAAACCTTGTGGACAGCCTCCCCAGAAGAGTTGAAGCTGTTATAGCTGCAAATAGTGGCCCAACTCTATATTGAACCCTGGGCTGCCATTATAGTTCATGTGTGTGTAAAGGCACATTCCCAATACTTAGGACAATCTATTTTATATTACTTGTGATACTAAGCATGGATATGGACTTAGGGCTGGTTCACACCACAGCGATGGACAAGACATGTGCTCACTGCTCACTAGCTAAGTGGCTAGCAAATCCACTTGGCACCTAAAAGGTTGCTGGTTCACATCCCAGATATGCTAATGCTTGTGTTGAAGTTTATAATAAACCCCTGGTTGGGTTTCTCACCACAATCCAGAGACAGGCTGGCATTTTATAAGTCTTTTTTTCCAAATAGTCTGTAATGTAAGCAAGTTATTTTGGGGCTTTAAATTGGAAGCTCATTGCAGTCAGGGACTTGGACATTTCAAATTGTAGGGTTTATACTGCACAGGTACATCTGGTTAGAAAACTGTTGCTTGGATCAGTGTTTCTCAACTTCAGTCCTCAAGGCATCCCAACAGGTCATGCTTTCAGGATTTCCCTTAGATGAAACAGCTGTGGTAATTACCAAGGCAGTAAAACTGATCAAATCACTTGTGCAAAATAATAGCCTGAAAACATGACCTGTTGGGGGTACTCGAGGACAGGGTTGATAACCACTGACTTATAATTTTGTCCTGGAGTTATACTGATCTGATGAACATAGCCAAGGGTTAACACAGCAAATAGTAATAGGTATTGCAGCCTCTCAGGTGAAATAAATTAGAAAAGACAGATTGAAATATACTGGTGGGCGTGTACTTCTATTGAGCGTTTGTCAGTGCTAGCTTATATAAGGCACTTCAGTAGAGGGTGTTGGTCTGGCCTGCTGAGGGGTCAGGTTTGTTGCTGTGTTTTTTGTGGGAGAAAGAATGATATTTTGCTAATGACAAATGTTTTACTAGAGCTGTTTGTTTGCTGAAACTATTGTGCATTTTGACCATCAAAAGTGGCTTGATTTTACCATGCTGTCCGATTGAGGTGTGTATTGTTTGTCTTACCATGCATTCTTCTAGGAGAAAATACTCACCAATGTTCTTGGTTTAATCTGTGCCTTTTTTAATATTATGTTGTAATGCTTTGTTAGAATGACTGTTAATTATCTTTCTGTAATTTTGCAGCTAATAATGTCATGTGGGTGTTTAGTCATTTTATGAAATGCGTGGGCAGTTATGGGCGGTGAAACTAAAAGTGTCCACTGTAAGGTTTAGTTCAATTTTAAGTTGTAAGCTTCTATGAGCAGGATCCTTCAAACCCAATTGCTAACTGTTTTGCTAAATGTGTATATATATACTGTAAATACTTTAATGCCAGTAAATATGTACATACTTGTGTTTCTGTTGGCAAAATAAAATGAAATTGATTTTGCTTGTTGTTGTTCTCTTTTGTAACTTACTTTTAAAATTCGTTTTGGGGGGGTGGTGGTTTTGGGGCAGTGGATTACCTTCCTTAGGGCCGGTTCACACTGGTGCGGTGTCAGAGATCGGATGTGATTTGCACCGCAGTGCAAATCACATGCGATCTATGCTATGCAAATTCAGCCAAACAGATAGTATGGCTGAATTTGCATCTCATCCTGACCAAACTCGCACAGGACCCTTTTTTTGTTACACAGCAGAATCAGATCACATGGGTGTTCACATCCATGCAATCTGATTCCTGTCCGAATTTGCAATTTGCAGTACGATCTGCAAACTGATTGGGGTTGTCATTAGCTTTCTATTGACACACCCAGCAGTTTGCATAAGGCAGTGTGAACTGTCTAAGTCAAATGCGATGCGGGAATCCGCATTGGATTCGAAGGGTTCCCACATCGCACTAGTGTGAACCAGCACTGATAAATCATCATATCATTTATATTTGCATAGTCCTTACAGATATACATCAGCAGGAAGTGTAATGTGGCTGGAAACAGGAAGTGCTGTGTGCACATGAGCTGCAAGCAATTGTGTGGTGACGCCAAATAAATCAATGAACCCCCTTGTTTGCCCAGTGGTGGGCGCCTTGGCGTCACCCCCCACCACAGCTTCCGGCCACAATGTGGCCGGGATGTCCCGCCACCTCCGGCGGCCTACTACCCATGCACAGGCCATGTAAGTATATCCCCCGATGTTGGGGGAGAGAGAGAGAGGGGGCTGTTTACACCATGCTCCACCATATTACCTATGTAACTAATTTTTCTTTCATTTTATTGTAGATTTTTACACGCCAGCTCCTGACGAGTGGCCTATCTGCCACAAAACGCATAGAGCTAACAATTTACGTGTTTCCTTCATTCCCACCATGTGCGATTGGTCTTACAATGTTCAACCATTTTTACTATTTCAACCAGGGGAATACCCCATGGAATTAAGGTCATGGGCCATGCAGCTTGTATTGGTACTCAACTATTGTACACATTTAATTGATGGATGGGGAACCTATATATACCCTGCCATACCAGATATTTTGTTTTGCTATTGTTGATGTTTGCCTCTCTGGATCACATCTGTGACCTACTGTATGTTCAAATATGATCATTTGTATGAATAAAATAAGTTTTTACCTCCATTTACCAATATCCATCAATGTTATTTGTTGACCAACCACATCCTTCATTCAAAGTCCCAAAAAAAACACCTTCCATTGCACTCTTGTGCATAAATGTTTTATATTATACTTAGGGATGGAAGTTGTAGTCTTACCAGGCTACTATTAACTTCATTTAAAGTCCCATTCTCCTTGTTCCTCACCCCCTTATTTTATTTAGACCTCTTTAGCAAGGCATCCCTGTACAAAATAAATTATTCCAAGTCTGCCATGCTTGGAGCCAATCTAGACAATACAGCCAAACTAAACATTGCCAAAATCTCATAGTTTTCCTGGGTTCCAAACTCCACTCTTCCCTCTCTCTTTGACGTTACCTTCCTCACAGCTGCTCACACAGAACTTTGCTCAGCTGATGGTCAAATTACAAAGGACAATACAAAACTTGAAGAATGTCCAAGCCTCATGGGCAGGTCGCATAGCCCTCTCAAAAATGTATATACTACCACACATACTCTATATTTTCCGAACGCTACCTATATCCTTCTTACGCTATCACCTTGACAAACTGCAAGCAATTGTATTATCATTCATCTGGAACAATATGCACCTAAGGATTAGAAGATCTACATTATGCTCCTCAACTGCTTGGTAAATGGGAAAAGATACTCCATTGCTCGTACACCTCCCTGCAATGGCTTTGCACACTTCAATCTCCCCCAAAATTCTCTAAATGCATCACTCATTGGGAAGGAGTACAAAAACTATTCCATAACTGGTATCTCACCCCAGCAAGCTCGCTAATATCTATCCCACGTCCACACCCCACTGTTGGAGACTTTGTGATCACAAGGGTACCACCATTCACATCTGGTGGTCCTACCCCAAATTGGCCCCCTTGTGGCATGACGTTACAAAACTCTTATCAGACCTCTTCTGCACACCTGCAATTCTCTCTCCACAACTGAAACTGTTCGGATTGGAACTCGACTCCTGGCCTGTCAATACCCCCACTATCCTAACTCATATACTTATAGCCCTCAGATTATCTTTTGCAAGGGATTGGAAATCCCCAGATCCACCTTCTATAGATGACGTACTTGCCTCTTTAAACAATCAATGCCTCATGGAATATATGTTCGCCAAGGCCCACCTTCAAGCCCCGCTTTTTCAGAAAAGATGGACCCTTTGCTTGCACCACCCCAAGTGCACCTTACCATCCTAAACAGCGACTTCCTTAGAGCAACTGTGCACTGTTATTCTGTTGTCACAGTTGATATGCATTATTTGCTCTTCAACCCTTATCTTATCATATATACCGCGGTTCTGCGAGGACAGGGCACACTATCCCATTACCAGGAACGGAGTGCCCTGCCCTCCCGACCCTTTCTCCCTAGGTTTGCCTTGTTTATAACACCTCTACTCTGATAAGTTTACAGCTTTATGGACTATCAATGAAAATACTATATATTGTATTGTATGATACCACCTTCTGTATGTATATGAATGCAAATCATATCACCTGTATATGCTCTTTCCTTGAAAAAAATAAATAAAAAACGTAAGTATTTAAAAAAAAAAAAAAGGTGGTGGACAAAGATGGGAGAAATAGGGATTTTTTGCTGCCATACCTCATGTTTGCCATATGGGAGGTACCTCAGGCATCTACAGGTTACTTCCATTTTGAACTACTGTATGGGAGACATTCCAGGGGGTTGCTAGATGTTGCAAAAGAAACGTGAGAGGGAGCGACCACACCTTATAGAAGCGTCATTGAGCATATTTCACTGATGCAAGATAGAGTCACTGCTGTCATGCCACTTGTGTGAGAATGTATGAAGCAAGCCCAGGAGGCCCAGAGAAGGGTTTATAATTGGGGTGCCAAGACCCGGGTGTTCAGCTCTAGTGATAGAGTGCTGGTACTAGTCCCCACCGTTGAGAGTAAATTCCTAGCAAAGGGGCAAGGTCGCTTTAAAATTATGGAAAGAGTAGGGGAGGTAAACTACAAAGCAAATATATCACGTTAATCTCTTGAAACCTTGGAAGGACAGAGAGGCTTTACGAAGCAGTTGCAAATGCAGTAAAGAACATGTTAGAGCTGGACATGATAAATGAGTCCCACAGTGACTGGTCCAGTCCCATAGTATTGGTCCCAAAACCAGATGGAACAATAAGGTTTTGTAATGATTTCTGGACGTTAAACAGCATGTACAAATTTGATGCGTATCCAATGCCTCAAGCTTGTTGACGGATTGGGTAGTGCCCGGTATATAACTATGTTAGACCTGACTAAAGGTTATTGACAGATACCTCTAACGGGGTCGGTGAAAGATAAAACGGTGTTTTCTTCCGCCAAGGGGTCCTTCCAGTATAAGCGAATGCCTTTTGGCTTGCATGGTGCTCCTGCCTCGTTCCACAGAATGATGGATAAGTCCTTAAGACCATATCACCATTCGGCAGCCACCTATTTGGACGATGTAGTCACCCACAGCCCAGATTGGGAATGCCATTTGGCCCAGGTACAATCAGTAGTAGATTCCCTTGGGAAATCAGGACTCACGGCCATCCCCAGAAAGTGTGCCATAGGCTTGGAGGAGGCCAAATACTTTGGCTACATTATTGGTTGGGGGTGATCAAACCTCAGATCAATAAAATTGAGGCAGTTCAAAAGTGCAACCTATAAATAAAAAGCAATTTTGTGCATTTCTTGGGATCACAGGATACTACAGGTGCTTTATTCCCAATTTTGCCACAATTGCAGCCCCACTGACAGATTTAATGAAGGGTAGAGGATCCATAATGATCAAGTGGAATCCGGAGGCAGAGAAGGCATTTCTAATGTTGAAGCAAGCCCTTTGTGCACAACCTGTGCTTGTGACCCCAGATTTCACAAAGAAATTTGTGGTACAGGTGGACACCTCTGATATGGGACTGGGTGCTGTACTGTCCCAGGTTAGAGACGGGGAGGAGCAACAAGGAGTAAAAAAACAGTCGGGTGACAAGGTGGTTCCTCGCTCTGCAAGCATTCAACTTCACAGTGGGGCATAGAGCTGGGAAACTCCAGAATAATGCATATGCCCTTTCCTGGGTCCACTGTCTGATAGGGTCAGTTGCTCAGCTGCAGGGGCTTGAGCAGAGGGGGGATATGTGATGTTATGCGATGTGAGGTGATCGATGGATGATATGTGTCGCCTCGTATGCGTTCATTTGGAGTGGACTAAGGTTGAATCCGGTCCTGGTTTTACCAGCCACCTTGGCAGGGTTGGTTGCAGACCAGATTTTGTGGTCCACTGCAGTTCGCCATCAGGTGGTTTAAATAACCAGGAAGAGAGGAAAGTTTTGCTCTGGCCTGGGACTCAGGAGCCATCCGCCTGAGAGAGCTGAGGTATGAAAGTTTGCTTATGGACTGAGACAAAAGGTTTGCACTGTCTATATTTGTGGGTGTCTGGGAGAAGCCCTACACCACTCAGTTAGGAAAACTGAAATGTTTAGTTAGTGCCTGGGTGGCGAGGATTTATTTTCTGTTTTGTTTATTTTGATTTCTACATGCAATCTTTTAAATAAACCTTGCTACAACTTAGATTTTAAGGAAAATTGCCGTTTGGACTGCCCTTTCCCAGGGAAGGTGATCCCCATTGAGCTAGCCCCCCCGCAATACATATAAACTATCAGGTGCTAAAGCGGTGTGACCACATATTAACACATTCTGCATGGACCCTCTGCACACTGCTATACACCCTTTCCAGCAAACAATGCAAATGAAAACAAGGATTTTTAGTTCACACATGTTACAATACATGCTTAAGCTGACCAACTGCATCAAATGAATTCCTCTTTTGGCCAGTTCTATACTGCTTTGCTACTGTAAATGCTACAGTGGACATCGTGCCAACCTGGGGTATAGAGTTACAAGGTGGGGGGTTCAGGTCTGGTCACTGACCTGTGTTACAACAGAGAAAAGATATACAGTACCTGTGCTCAAATCCCAATAGCTTGTACATGCATTTAAACTATCGGGTGCTAAAGGGGTGTGACCACATATTAATACTACAAATTCCGGATGGACCCTCTGCGCACTGCTATACACCCATTCAGAATTTGTAGTGTTAATATGTGGTCACACCCCTTTAGCACCTGATAGTTTAAATGCATGTACAAGCTAATACACCTTACTAACCAATCTGTGACTGCTGCCCCTCACTGCCATTCTCTCCACTGGCTTCCCCTACTCCACCATACAAAATTCAAAATACTAACCACAACATACAAGGACATCCACAACATCGCCCCCAGCTACATCCCCAATTTCATCTGCAGATATCGCCCAAATCGTCCTCTCCACTCCTCCCAGCACCTCCTGCTCTCTAGCTCCCTTATTACCTCCTCCCATGTTCATCTACAGGACTTCTCCAGAGCCTCTCCCATCTTCTGGAACTCCCTGTCCCAGTATGTCTGGTCAGCTCCTATCCTGTCCACCTTTAGACGATCCTTGAAAACTCATTTATTCAGAGAAGCCTACCAAACCTACACTTAAGAATTGTACTTGTATCACCTCCATCAGATCTTCCCCTGCAGCCTTTCCTATTCCTTCTGTATTGAACTGTATTGTAATTGTACTGCCCCACTTTTTATTGTAAAGTGCTGCGTAAACGGTTAGTGCTATATAAATCCTGTATAATAATAATAATAATAATGGGATTTGAGCACAGGTATATATTTTCTCTGTTGTAACACAGGTCAGTGACCAGACCTGAATCTAGTAGCTCCCCCAACCTTGTGTCTCCTTGCCCCAGGTTGCATGGTGTCCACTTTAGCATTTGCAGTAGCAAAGCAGTGTAGTACTGGCCATAAGAGGAATTACTTTGATTCAGTTGGTCAGCTTAAGCATGCATTGCAATAAATATGTGTGAACTAAAAATCTCTCTTTTCATTTGCATAGTTTGCTGGAAAGGGTGTATAGCAGTGTGCAGAGGGTCTATTCAGACTCTCCCCATCCAGCTCTGCTGCAGTCACCAACATCCTCTGTTTTGAGTCAAATGTGGGGGGCTGGGGAAGGGGAGGGTGACAGTGCTGTGCTGATTGGTTAAATAGGTGGGTGTAGGCATAGCAACTCATCAGCAGTCCCTCCCTCCTACTTAGATGAGCAACATTATTGGTTGCTACACTGTGCTTTACAGTATTATTATGGGCATTCTATGTCAATAATGGACTTTCACTGACAGTTGCAAAATGTATTTATTTTTTACAAACTGTGTGAATTTACAGATAGTTGGCAATTGTGAAACTGGGGAAGTCTGTGTCATTGTATTCATGATGCCTGTTCAAAAACTGACCCATACTTTGCAAGGATAGATGAGCATTAACTATTCTTTTGAGATTCTACAAAAAAAGTTATTTTCAGCCCCATTAATAAAAATAAATATATCAACTGAATATCTCAGCAAAATACTCGCAATCAACCCACTTATTCAGGAATACAAACCTATACCTTATTTTTGCCTTATTATTTTTGTTTTCTTCTTAGCCATATACTCAATTGAATTAATAGATCCTTTTATCATGAATATTACTGTGCAGGATTTCTTTTCAATATATGTATAATTTTAACTCAAAATGCAGGTGGCATAAACCTAAAAATGTAGGGGGGGCGTGGCCGCCTGGAACCGAGGACGGACGCACACGAGTGAGCTCTGCTCTCCTCGCGCCGATTACAGCGACACAGCAGCGGGAAAAAGGGACAATCTGCACCCGAACACACCACCCAGCTCCGGGAGACCATCGGGGAAGGATGTCGAAGTGAAGAAAGGAGAATCAACCGCTCCAACGCCTGACTGACTTCTACCCGCCGAGCCACAACACGGGTAAGCAAGATGGCGCCGGCTCCCAACGTTCGTCCCACTCCTGCTCACACCACAACGAACCCAACAGAGCTCCTTCACCTCTACAAGGGGAGATGGATGACTCCTCTCCCCCTCCTTCTCCCACCACTAGAAACCCCGCAAAAAAAAAACCCAGAGAGGGGACCATGGAGCTCCCGGAGGCCCTGCATGCATCACAACGTGCGGACGGGCATGCCCTGTAACCAGGCCCTACCATAGAACTGTACCCAGCCACAGACCAGGCAATCACAGAGACCACAATGAAAAATATGCTAATGTAGCTCACTGTTTGCAGACTTTATTGACATGATTGCTCCACTACATGACACAATTCAGGACCATGCTGACAGGATTAACCATTTAGAGACCAAAATGGCGGAACTGTACACGGCCCATAACGACCTCATATACGCCAATGCAGATCAGGAAATGGAAGTCCAGAGGCTCCAAAATAAAATCGCAGACCTCGAAGATCGCTTGAGGAGGAATAATATTACATTTAGGGGCATCCCAGAATCCATCCCTCCCAGCGATCTAACCAACTACGTACAACGTCTTATGAAGACACTTGTACCAAATTTGTCGGACATAGAACTCTGCGTGGACAGGGCTCATCGAATACCCAAACCAAAATTCCTCCCGGACACCGCACCCAGAGATATACTGGCACGCATTCATTACTATCATGCTAAAGAACATGTCATGGCAGCCGCCAAGCAGTGTCCAGTAGTGCCAGATGAGTTTCAAAATGTGTCCCTGCTTACGGACATCTCGCAGCAAACTGCCACAAATAGGAAAAAATTAGCCCAGCTTACAAAAATGCTTCGCAATCATTCCATCACCTATAAATGGGGGTACCCCACAAAATTATTGGTTACCTGGAACGGTAACATTTTCCCTATCTACAGCCTGGATAAAGGCATACAGCTATTTAAACAATGGCAACTCCTCCCTCCTGACGCGCAGTCCCCAGGACCGAAAGAACGCGAACGACTCCATGAGGACTGGTCGCAAGCATAATTACTTCTTGAGCGGAATCCCTTCTCCCCCAGCACATAGCTACAGGAATCGGCGTGACCAAATGTTCATCGGCCCCATAACCTAATTCTCACGGAGAGTAACCAGTGCACTGCACTACCCATCAAAAACCCCTGTTTAGGAATAGCAGCCCTGCTGCCCATTCGCCTGAATGATACCAGGCTTTTTTTATATGTTTTTGTTTTTGGTTCTAATGTTTAACCTTCTCTACCACCTCTCTAAGCTTTCCTGCTCCCCCCTCTCTACCTGCCAGAGGTTCGGTCAACCTACTGGAACTACAAGGAACAAGACGTACAAGATTTATTTCCCCATAAGGTCTACAGGAATACAAGACGGATATTCTCCCACAGTATTGGCACCAGAACGTGAAAACCCTTTTCCAGGTATGGAACTTTCATTTAACTGTTCACACAACCTTAAGGTCACTCACTCAGCAAATGACCCAAGCATCAACAACAAACCTCAATGCCATTGAAATTTATGTCCTTAAACGCTAAGGGCCTAAATAGCCCCTACAAGAGAACAGCACTACTAAAAGAAGCCAACCTCTCAAAAGCCCACATCCTCTTTATTCAGGAGTCACACTTCGCAGCAAGTAAATGCCCCCACATAAACCTAAAGAATTTTCCTCACATTTATATGGCGAACGCCCCAAAGAAATCTTGCAGAGTATTCATTGCCATTAGAGACTCAGTTGCTTTCCGATATATCCACTCGATTCTCGACCCACAGGGCAGATATGTGATATTGATCTGTGAGCTGAATGGAACAATCTTTACTCTAGTGAACCTTTATGCACCTAATACAAAGCAACGTAGATTCCTCACCCCATTACTGAAAACGGTTAAAGACAATTTACAAGGCACCTCAGTCATCGGAGGTGACTTTAACATGATACTTCAACCCACTATTGACTCCACTTCACCCCACAGAAGGCCCATACACTCTATAGTTCCCCTTCTTTAAGAGTACGAACTATATGATGTGTGGCGTTGCCAACATGGATCGGAGAAAGACTTTACCTTTTTATCTACGGCCCATGCATCCTACTCGCGGATAGACTATTTTTTGCTGACTAAACAGGTTTTACTAAATGTCCTCAGATCTGACATTGGCACCATTTCTTGGTCCGATCATGCACCTGTCACGGTAGAGATTGACGACTCCTTTCGCAATACTCCCCCACCACTGTGGAGGCTGGATCCCTCGATCCTAGCGGATGAGAAATGGTCCCAATTGATCAAACAGGGACACACAGAATTTTTCTTGCATAACAATGTACCAGGCATAAATAGATGCACCCTATGGGGAGCTTATAAAGCCTATATGAGGGGGATTCTCTTAAAAATTTCATCTATTATTAGAAGGAGGAGGAGAAGGCAAATAGAGGAGACCTTACATTCCATCACTCTGAAGGAGACAGAGAACAAAAAGAACCCATCATCGCACCTTACCCAACAAATCTTAAGTGAGAGAGACAAACTACGCTCACTTCTCTTATATAAATTTGAAGCCCATCTCTGGTACCTCAAAGCCACCACCTACAACCTTCATAATAAGGCCGGCGCATGGCTAGCCAAAAGAGTCAAACAGCAACAAACCAAGAAACATGTACATTCGCTAATACATCCTATATCTAACAAACCCTTACTAGACCCTAAGGAAGTAGCTGATGGCTTTGCTGACTATTACCAATCCCTCTATGACTTAGCAAACAAGAGCTCTACAGTACAACCATCCACAGCGGCTATAGAGAACTTTCTGTCGGCCATTAAACTACCAAGCCTGAGCCCAGAGCAACTCCAGGAAATATCATCTCCCATTACCCCCAGGGAAGTGGAAGCCACAATAAAAACCCTACCTAATAAAAAGTCACCAGGAGAAGATGGGTTCTCAAACAAGTATTACAAATTCTTAGCACCCGAAATCTCCTCTCACCTCTCTGAGGTCTTCGCTCTTGCCTCCTCCTCCGGCTCCTTTCCGCAAGATATGCTAAGATCTGTGATTGTTACTATACCTAAACCAAACAAAGACCCCTCTAACCCAACAAGCTATAGACCTATATCCCTAATAAATACTGATATTAAGATTTGCGCCAAACTCCTTGCCCTCAGACTTAAAAAAGTCCTACCCACGCTCATTCACCCCGACCAAGTGGGCTTTATACCGGGCCGCCAAGCGCTAGATGGTACGAGGCGACTGATAAATATCATCTCTAGGATGGGGCTCTCTCGAACGCCTTCTCTGCTTCTTTCCTTAGACGCGGAGAAGGCGTTCGACAGAGTGCACTGGGGATACCTGAGACAGTTACTTGGTAAATTTGGTATATCAGGATGGCTGCAATCAGCAATCCTAGCCCTTTATTCCAACCCTTCTGCCAAAATTTTGATATCTGGCCTGTTCTCCAAGCAAATGAAAATAACCAATGGGACTAGGCAGGGGTGCCCACTATCCCCTGCCATATTTGCCCTCCATATGGAACCGGTAGCAGAAGCAATTAGATCTCACCCAAAAATACACGGACCGCTCCTAGCTGGCTGTGAGCAAAAGATAAGACTCTTCGCGGACGATGTTATGATTGTTCTAACTAAACCCAAATCCTCACTAAGGGAACTACAACCCCTATTATTAGAGTTTAGTAAAGTATCTTACTACAAACTCAACTCCACTAAATCTCAAATAATGGCTATATATGTCCCACGGGCCAGCAAAGAAGACATAACCAGAGAATATCCATTCACTTGGGCCACTTATTCACTGACGTTTCTGGGAATCAAACTGACCCCAACTACATCCCAATTATATAAGGAAAACTACCTGCCCTTCCTAAATGAACTACCCCAGCTCTTGACTAGTGTTGAGCGAACCCAGACTGTAACGTTCGGGTCCGTACCGAACTTTCGGGTGTCCGTGGCATTTCAAAAATCGTTCGGGTTCGGTCCGGGGTTCTGCTATTTTACTCCACGTGTTGAGAAGCTGCACGAACAACTAACCGACGGGACGTCGAAGAGTTGTGCACCTCATTTTATCGTCTTGGGGCCTGGCTTGGGCTTGCTAAAAACTTTACGGTGCCTGTGGGCTTTCAAGCCATGCCTGGGCTTGCAATGTCAGACCCAAGCGAGTTGTGATCAGTTCTCGACCCCATCAAGTAAATCCTTCCCGTCCATCAAAAGGAATATATTAACCCTACATCAACCCCAGTCAAACTAAGGGTCTTTGCAGTCACTTATTCACCGGGTTCACTTACCTATAAGAGACCAATACAGAAGAAACGACCGGGCACCCTGTATATATCGGTAATAAACTCTAAATCA
>BLSH010333381.1:178869-203345 GCA_018402905.1 Glandirana rugosa | reverse complement strand
TCTGCATCCTTCAAGAAAAACATGATTTTCATGCAGGACAATGCTCCATCACACGCGTCCAAGTACTCCACAGCGTGGCTGGCAAGAAAGGGTCTAAAAGAAGAAAAACTAATGACTTGGCCTCCTTGTTCACCTGATCTGAACCCCATAGAGAACCTGTGGTCCATCATGAAATGTGAGATTTACAAGGAGGGAAAACAGTACACCTCTCTGAACAGTGTCTGGGAGGCTGTGGTTGCTGCTGCACGCGATGTTGATGGTGAACAGATCAAAACACTGACAGAATCCATGGATGGCAGGCTTTTGAGTGTCCTTGCAAAGAAAGGTGGCTATATTGGTCACTGATTTGTTTTTGTTTTGTTTTTGAATGTCAGAAATGTATATTTGTGAATTTTGAGATGTTATATTGGTTTCACTGCTGAAAATAAATAATTGAAATGGGTATATATTTGTTTTTTGTTAAGTTGCCTAATAATTATGCACAGTAATAGTCACCTGCACACACAGATATCCTCCTAAAATAGCTACAACTAAAAACAAACTAAAAACTACTTCCAAAAATATTCAGCTTTGATATTAATGAGTTTTTGGAATCATTGAGAACATGGTTGTTGTTCAATAATAAAATTATTCCTCAAAAATACAACTTGCCTAATAATTCTGCACTCCCTGTATATCCTCACGCATAATAACTTTACATTTAATAGGTTTCTTCAGTGGCAGAACGTAGCAATTGGGGACAACTTGTGCCCCACTGCATGTGTACCTGTACTTGGAGGGGGGGGGGGGGGGAACAGGAACTTTTTGCCTGTGAGGAAGAGTTGATGTACCAGTGCCACATGTTGGGTCTACACAGGTGCATAGGTGATGTATATTAAAGGAAATTAGAGGATTTTTGTGTTTTCTTAATTTCAGCTCACATAATGTATTATTTAATGCTACAATAAATGAACAACAATAACTTCTTATTGGATCTTACTACGTTAAGGAGCCCAAAATGTGATTGCAACTAGGTTGCACAGACAATCAACTTCTGGGAACAGTATCATAACTTGTGAATAAGTAAACATATTGACAATCCAAAAAAATATGCGTTGGTTTTCTTGGCTTTTTCTTTTTCTTCTAACAGCAGCTGAGTCTATCGGGTCTTAAACTCAGGTCTATTATGCACTAGAGCATGATTTATCTGTTCTGACCTGCATCTGATAATGTGGCCAATCAGGGTGATTGGCCTGCTATTTAAGTCCGCCCTGTTTCCTTGCAAGAGTATTGTGCTCAACACATAACCCTGCCTACTGGCTTGTGATACTTCTATTTCTACTGATACTTGTAACTGACCTTTGCTTGGCAACCCAACACTGGTCCTCTGCTGCCTGCACTAACCCCAGCTTGCAGCTTGATCAGTGCTGATTCTCTGCCCCGTGAACTGACCCTGGCTTGTAACCCCCATTGCAGATTCTGTGCCTTGTGATCTGTATTATTTCATTTTTTTGTTTCACTTAAAACTGTGCCTACAACACCTCTTCTATTAGGAGCAGCCCAATGCCAGTCCATATCTCCCTGGAGAAATGCATCTCAACCAGGAGAAGAAGGAAAAGAGAGGGACGAAGCTCTATATTTCCAGAATATTTATCACCCACAAGACTACGTTCTATCAAGAGCAATGGAGCGCTCAAACTACCCACTGTCCCTCTCCCCTATCAATCTCCTCTGGGTCCTCTCCTGGAAATGTTATTTCTGGTTCCAGATTTAGTCACCATCATCAAGCTGGGGCACACATGTTAACATCACCACAATGTCATTCTAAACCTGCTTGAGGCTGCACACTTTCCCCTGGCTACCCAGGTGTCTTTGCCAGAAGTCTGCAGTATGTTCCAGAGCCAGACTGCCAAACAAAATGTTTGAATACATCTTTAAATGTACAAGGGACACAAATAGTCTACATTTAACATAAAAATAAATATTTACACAAAATATCCCATAATGTTGTTGGTATTATTAAGAGGACCTGATTATGTAGTGGTATAACTATAACTCCCTCATCATAAGATTTGATTGACAGTAGTAGGAGCCAATGGCTCCTGCTGCTATCCATCTGCCCTGTGTGGAGGGAGAGAATGGAGAGAGACACTGTTCTTTTGCATAGCGCTGGACTGAGATCGGACTCAGGTAAATATAAGGGAGGTGAGGGATGATCCTGCAGCACAGAAGCTTTTTTTTCACCTCAATGCAGAGAATGCATTAAGGTAAAAAATAAATGAAATAAATATGTTTATTGAAGATACCCCATATGGGTCTGATATTAGCTCTGTTCTGATGTTGTTATCCATGATGTAATATATATCATGTTGAATTTTTTTTTTCATACCATATTTTATTAAGATTTTTCAGCAGTACATAAAGATAGAGTTAAGGACAGATTATGAAGGTTACAGAGTATTGTCAATACAACAATAACTTGTCATGACCAGTTATACAATAAAGGCACATCAGGTGAACATTAGGGGGGGGTAACAGATGAGAGGCGGGAATTTTTCATGCAAGTAGGCTATGTTGTACAATGGAAGATGTCTATAGGAGAACTTAATAGAGGTCAAACCTTATAGGAGAGCTGGCCTGTAAAAGTGTAAAATTTAGTGCTGCAGGTTTCCAAGGTGGAATATCAGGGGTGCGTTTCAAGACTCAGTGGGGATTGGAGCAGATGGCTCCCGTATTTTGAGTTTCCCTAAGGAATTGGAAATGTCTGCTTTAAGGTACCATTCGGATAGTTTAAAGGGTGTCATGAATTGATCGATCTCCGACTTGCTAAGGGAGTACTCTATGAATCTCCTCCATCTTGTGAAAAACTTTTTGGTAGACCTGAAGTTCAGGTTGATTGTATCTTGCTTTTCCAGGGCAAGTAGTGTGATCAAGTCTTGTTTAACCTGACAGAGACCAGGAGGGGATGACTGGATCCAAGACCGCATGATGGCTCTTCTAGCAGTGAGTAGGTACAAATGGCCCCATTGTGATAAGGGTAGTGATGCCTTGTCCAGAAGGTTGGGTGTTGCAGGGTCTCCACTGAATAGGCAGAGAAGGGGATCTTTCGCAGGGGATTGACCGCTGACTTCTTCAAGGTATGTTAGCACTTTGTCCCAGAAGGGGGATATTCGCGGGCAGGACCAGAGCCTGTGGTATAGAGAGGGTCTGGGCCCAAAACACCATGGGCAGGTGCCTTGGGTGTGAGTTCCAGTGGTAAAGATTAAGGGGAGGTAAGCTCTGTGAGCAATCTTGAATTGGGTTTCTCTCCAAGTCTCAGCCACCACCAGCGAGCATATTTTCTTGTAGCCTGCCAGGATCTGTGCAGGAGCCTCTGGGTTGTCAAGTACTGAACTCCAAGGAAGAAAGGGGGTGATCGAGTATTTTGATGCTTGGTGTTGTTTAAGATTCCGATAAATATGAGAGATAGAGTATTGCTTATTGGATATAAGTGAGTCAATGAATGAGGACATGCAAGGATTGTGGTACGCGCCCTGGCAGGACTGGAGGAACGATTTAAGTTGCAGGTAGGAAAAGTAATGAGAGTTCAGTAAGGAGAATTTTTCCTTGAGATCAGGGAATAGTCTTAATGAACTCTGGCCTGGTTTATATAGTTGGGATACCATGGTTAGGCCTTTGTCCACCCAGGTGAAAAAGACCTTTGATTCAACTGAAGGTGAGAACATGGGGTTGCCAAGTATGGGCAATGCCCTGGATATTGTTGCTGGTAACTTCAGCAGTTTTCTGGTTTCCCTCCAGGCTATTATTGTGTCTCTTAAGACCAGGCTACCTTTCAGCTTAGTAGGGAGGGATGATAGCTTGGCATGTAGAATGGATTTCAGCTGGAAGGGCAAGGTGAGCGATTCCTCTAAACTGAAGTTAGAGTAACAGGAGCAGCCGAAGATCCAATCAAGACCATATCTAAGCAAACATGCAAGGTTATAGAATCTCAAGTTAGGGAGATCAGCCCCCCCCCCTCGCTCTTCAGGAGGCAGAGTTTCTGGAGAGCTATTCTGGGTCGTTTGCCTTTCCACAAAAAAGTGGTAACAGCAGAGTGAATTTTTTGCACATCTTTATGTTTAAGTAGAAGGGGTAGCGTTTGTAGAGGGTAAAGCAATCTGGCAAATGATATCATCTTGACTAGGTGGCATCTCCCGAAGAGCGAGAGAGGGAGGGCACCCCACCCATATAACTCTTTAGTGATTTTGGATATAAGTGGAGGGTAGTTTAGGGAGTAGAGTGAAAAATGTTCTCTAAAAATGTGAATTCCCAAGTAGGTAAGGTGATGCTTTGTAACCAAAAAGGGTGAGGACGATATCCAAGACTCCGCTCTGCGGGGGTTAAGGGGCAGTATTTCGCTTTTGTTGAGATTTATTCTCAAGCCAGTACATTCCCTGAACGTCTGAAGTGTGCTCATCAGATACTGAAAGTCTTTAGGGGGGTCAGAGGAGAATAGGAGGATGTCGTCCGCAAATAAAGCTGATCGACATCTTCTATTTCCGCTTATCCCTTGGGGTGAGTTGAGTTGTCTAGAAAGAGGCTCTATGGCCAAATTTAATAGCAAAGGGGACAGGGGACAACCTTGGCGTGTGCCTTTAGCCAGAGTAAAGACAGGGGAGACAAAATTGGGGGTGACTAGTTGGGCTGAGGGGGAGGTGTACATCGTCCGTATGAAATTTACAATAGGACCGGAGAAACCTAGCTTGTCCAAGACCATGAACAACCATTGTAGACTGATATTATCAAAGGCTTTCTCTGCGTCTAGCGAGATTACAGCAACATCTTGCTCAGGATGTTGTTTGGCGTGTTCTAGGGTGAGTAGGACCTTTCTGATGTTTAGCATGGCAGACCTACCTTGGACAAATCCTGATTGAGCTGGGTGAATAATTTTGGGGAGGATTTTAGCCAGCCTGGAAGCAACAATTTTTGAGAGGATTTTGGCATCAACATTTATAAGGGAAATGGGTCTATATGATCCGGGGGATAGTGGGTCTTTGTCTTTTTTGGCTATGAGTTTGATATGGGCTAAAGAGCCTGTTGGCAAGTAAGGCCCCCCTCCCACATTGTGTTGTATAGGTGTAGGAGCGTGTCTGAGGTGAAGTCGAGGGTGAGTTTATAGAAATCAGAAGAAAGCCCGTCTGGGCCAGGGGCCTTACCGGTGGCCATTGTTTTAATAGCATTTTGGACCTCCGTCAGGGAAACAGGCACATTTAATGTTTCTAATTGATCTCTCAAAATGCTAGGGAGTTGAAGTGATGCTAGTAGAGTTTTAGCTTTGTCTGTGTCAATCGGGTCTTCAGTATATAGGTCTGTATAGAAGTTTGTGAGGATGGCTTCTATCTCTGAGGGTTTGTCAGTGGTGTTACCTAGGGGATCCCGCAGTGCCATGATATGGGTAGGGGTATCAGCTTTCCTGATTTATTGCCATATTTATGGAAGAAGAGAAAGGAGTGAAAATGGTTAATGGACTCCTGTTGTGAAGACCAGTGGTCAAAAGCGTTCTTGGCTAGCTGCCAAGCTCTAATGTTCTCAGGGGTTCGTGACGAGTTTAGCAGTTCATGGGCTTCTCTAAGTGACTTACTTATTTGGTGTACAATTTATGGCTGCAGGTAGTGACAAAAAATGCTTTATAATTAATCAATATTAATTATGCAAACTTGAAGAGGTGATCAACACTGCATATCGTTATTTTGAGTCTCCACCAGATTGTATATTAATTATTTTATAGAAAGGCTTATCAGAGATATCTGTATAGTTTTCTTCACAAGCACATATAAAACTACCTATTTATACTTGATCGTTGAGAGCATATCAATTTACTTTAATGTATTGTCATCCCTCGTGTGCCCTTTTGTTTTAATACAATAGAATTAGGTTGTTATGTGATGACCAGCATGGTAATCATTGTATGTATCTATACCATACATTTCTTAAAATAATTTTGTTCACTTGTAATGGCCAGCAGTAGTCTGGTAGTCATAGTAACATACTTTAGATACTTCTGGAACCAACAACGTACTCAGAAACCCCTCTACAAAAGGGTGCACTCTGGCCTTCCAGATGATGGTTTAACACAACGCTGATTTCATATCCCAGCCACCTTGCATGGTTTGCTTCTTTTGCCTCTGCTCTTGACAGATTAGGCCTCCTCTTAACTAGTGGCCCTGACACACCACCTCAGACTTGCCCCTTCCAACAGACGGTAATGTCTGTCACACCTAGCCTGTGGCGTTATATTGAACACATGTAATCGATGTCCCTGTCTATGCCCTAGTTTCCCCTCTCCCCCTCCCCCCCCTTTCCTTCTCTCCCACTTCCCTTCCCCCCTTCCTCTTTTTCTCCCCTCCCTAGCCATTCTCCCTGCCCTTACCCTCCTCATTTCCCTAGACTCCCCTCCTCAGAGCTACCCCATGCTGACTATCACAGATGAGACACTCTCTGGTGGGGGCGTCCTAGGTAGTGACTCCATAGGGGAAAAAGTGAAGTCACTGGTTTGTCTTTGGAGGCATATCCTCCCATTTGATATTGTAGTATGTATCTGGTCGTTTGATTTTTTCTTTCTCAACTCATCTTTAGGATTCTGCCAAGGAATCTGTGGTTCTGGATCCAATGGGGTGATGTCTGCAGCAGAACCATCCCTGTTCAGGCTATCTAACATCCACCTACTGCTACAGCCATGGCTCCCTCAGATGTTGGGAATCACCTAAAGGTAATTTTGTCGAATGTCAAGGGGCTGCGCTCCCCTCATAAACGTATGTAGATTCTGAGACATCTTAAAGGTCTGTGAGCAGTTGTTGCTCTCAGGCAGGAGACTCATCTGGCCACATATGACCTTTCTTGTAAACTGTGGGTAGGTAGGGTTTATCGTTCACCAGCCGCCAGCCGGAGTGGCTATCTTACTCCACAAAAACCTCCACCACATGATTCGCTCCATTGAGACGGACTCAATCAGTTGCAGACTCACTCTCCACCTAACTCTTGCCTCACATGACATCGCAATCTCTAATGTGTATGCCACTAACTCCCCTGGCCAATCTTTTTTTCAAGATCTCACCTCATGGGATTTACAAATTCCTGAACACTTACATCTTATCGGGGGGGGGGCTTCAATACAGTCATGCACATGGCTGAAGACCATACCTCGGGACCTACAAGTCGAGCTCCCTTAGGTGACACTCCAGCCATGCTGGCTCAATCGGCCTCCTCGCTCCACCCAATGGATATCTGTCATGTTTCCCGCCCCACCAATCGCGACTATAACTTTTTCTCCCCTCCTCACCATTTGTTCTCACAAATAGATGATCTTTTCTGCTCACTGGAAGTACTTCCCTTGGTTTCCTCATTGACGATCAAAGATATGGTGTTAGAAGACTGTGCTAAGGGTTAATTACATTTGATTGTGGTTTCCTCTAGCCCCATGGAGGAGCAGCTCTATTTGAACTTCCTGCTTCCTGTAGCAAGTGCTGTCTGATCTACAGTGTATAGTGTGTATTCCTGAGCGACCTGTATCGATTCCTCTGTTCCTGTGACCCGGATTGCCTGACTTTGCTGATTTCTGCCTGCACCGACCTTTGTACTGCCTATGACCACTCTCTTGACTAGCCCTCCTGTATCTTGCCTGCCCGCCTGTTGACGACCCTGCTTGAACCCGACCATCCATCTGCCTGCTCCTCTTGCCCCACACCGTCAGCTTGTTTCACAACCCGGCCTGTACGACCATTCTTCAAGTGCACGAGTGCTCCAGCGGACTTCTACCAACACCAGTGACACAGTCCGACCCTCGTGCCATCCTGCACTCCCGAGCCACCTGTCTACTCTACCAGGGGTTCCCGAGTCAGGGTAGTAAGGGAGGTTACCTACTGCATAAGTCAGACTCATCCACCAGGTACGTGACACATGGTCATCTCCAACCATTCCTCCATAAGTGTCCAGATCTCTGGAATTCTAACTCCCTGAGGAGCAGGCATTTGGTGATTCTCATTTTTTCTGATAGACAACGATGATTTCAAACACACCCTTCATGCCGCGTGGGCCGAATTTTCCAAAACCAATGGGACTTATCGTTCCACCCCCAAATTGTTTTGGGAGGCTGGGAAAGCTTTTCTAAGGGGGCTCATTATTCCTTACACTGTTCAATTCAAGAAAAAACCCCACCTCCAATACCTAAAGGCCAGCGATTCATTACGTCTGGCACACCGTGCCTTAACTTTAAATCGCACTGTGGCCAACACGCTAGCATGGAAAGCAGCCAACTGCACCTTTGACCACTGGTCCAAGCAGCAAGAGCTTACTAGACAATTATACTCTACCCTCCATTTTCATAGATTTGGCAATAAGGCTGGCAAGCATCTGGCAAAGTTATGCTCCGGACACCACCAACCGACCCATATTGGAGCTCTACACTCCCCTAATGTAGAGATTATTAACATACCATCTAAGATAAGCACCATCCTCACCAATTTTTATATGTCCCTTTACTCAGAAGAACCTATCAACATGGAAGCTGCAAATAAATTACTTGCGGGAATCAAATTGCCTACTCAACCCCTGGACCAGCTGGAGACTTTGAATGCCCCCATATCCCTCGAAGACATCTGCTCCACCATCAAATCCCTTTCTACCAGAGAAGCCTCTGGTCCAGATGGCTTTTCTGCAGAATTCTATAAATTGATGGTGGAGTTCCCGATACCTTGTGCCAAGTTTACATCGTAATGTCAGTTGAGGGCCCATACCTACCCTCTGGCACCCATGCTCACACTAACCTCATTGCCACAAAAGGAAAAGACCACCTTCTCCTTGGTTCCTATAGACCCATTCCCCTAATCAACGTTGACACAAAAATGATTTCCAAAATGGTTGCATGTTGTCTTGCGCGTCTCCTTCCATCAATCCTTCACCAGGCCCAATCTGATTTTGTCCCGGAGCGGTGTGCTACCCTCAACATTTGCATAGTCCTCCTGGCTCTTGGGTTTGCTAGGACACACTCTGATCATGACACAGCCATTATTTTGCTGGATGCCAATAAGGCTTTCAATAAGCTTCTACTGGCTGTTCATGGTCATGAGGGCATTCCGCATGTCTGGCCTCATATTTAAATTTGTTCAAAAGATGTATGCCTCCCCAATTGCCCATTTCGTTACCCCTAATTTCATGTCCTCTGACATCCCACTCACTAAAGGCACGTGCCAAGGCTGCCCTCTTTCCCCTCTCCTTTTCAACATAGCTATTGAATTTTGAACTATTCATCAGAGATCAGTGGTGTCACGGTAGGCAACCAAGTCTGCTCAGGGCTCCGGATCAAAACTGCCCTGCTTGCGTTTATTTGGCGTAGCAGAAAGCCTCGGATTGCACTTCAAAAAAGTTGTCTCCCGAAGGGTGAAGTTGCCAGCCTATTGAGACAAGGTATTGACTCATCATCTAAAAATTTTCGCTACTCTAACTACATGCGGGAGGGTGCCCTTGTGTCCCCGTTCAATCTCCAGACAGTCCTTTACTTTAGGCTGCACATCTTACCCCAGCCTCTATGGTCCAACCTCTTAATTAGAGACACAGTTATAGCCTGTAAAGAAATATGGAGACTCTTGGGCCTACCCTACACCATGTCAGGCCACCTTCCCATACTTGGTAACCCAATGTTCCCTCCTTCTCTGGATCATAAGGCCTTTGCTCAATGGTCATCCTCTGGCCTAACAACCATTTCTAAAATCTCTGATCCTGCCCAAGGAACTATAAGACCCTTCTCGGAACTGATCAAACAATATTCTTTCCCACGTCACAGGCATTTCACTACTACCAGCTAACCAGCTACCTCAGATCTTGCTTCAGCCCATGCCAGAACCCTTGTCAATGCTCATTCATTGATTCATTAACCGGTTGGGGCCAGTACTTTATATCGAAGGTATACTCCAACCTTGAGGGATACCAAAAAGTCCACTCTCTGATGGTCTGCGAAACATGACGAGAAACTCAATTCAAAATCGCCCTTCAGGCATATCTCCCATTTCGCCACAGCAAAATAGACTCCTCTCTCTCTAGATGCCCCTGGTGTGCTACTCCCCGACTATCTCTTTTCCACAGACTATGGACCTGCCAGGCGATCTCCACCTTCTGGGATCAGGTATATAATATCAATTATCTCTTCCTAAGGACCCCCTGCTTTGTCTTTTCAGCTGCAGCACCTTGCAGGCTTCCCCATCGGAATCTACCTGTGACCCTCTCCCTCAATGGGTCCATATCTGCCTTTTGACAGCACGCAGCATCCTAATGCAAGCATGATTCACCCTTCCCTGCCTGAAATGGCTTCAGCGAAACAAGCACTTCAATCTCTATTTCATATTGAGAAATTGGACACCATCACCCAGCACTCTGAATCTTTAACATGCCTCATTGCTAGATGGTGCTGCTTCATGGAACATTCTACCTCTCTAGAAGAGATTTCTTTTCACATGGTTCCCTTCCGCTATACTGGTACCTCTGTGTGGACCTTGCCAATACACTTGGCAAACTCAGGATTCAAGCCACCTATGACTCCCAGACCCATCATAACCCCTCCCCTAGGCATTCCACTTACTCTATTTGACCCAGCAGTACTTTACTTGATATGGAACATTTACTTTCTTATAACCTTAGCAATCTCTCCACCCGTTTACAGATAGAATGTACACCTGTTTCCACTCCTCAGGTTGCCTTTTTGGTAAAATCTTTGGTTAAATCCATATGTCAGACCAGATACTATGTTATTAGCTATACAAATGTTTACAGGCTTTAAGTTCTGCTGATATTTCTTGCCTACCAAATACAGTATCTTACAAAAGTGAGTACACCCCTCACATTTTTGTAAATATTTTATTATATCTTGTATTCATGTGACAACACTGAAGAAATTACACTTTACTACAATGTAAATTAGTGAGTGTACAGCTTGTATAACAGTGTAAATTTTCTGTCCTTTCAAAATAACTCAATACACAACAAAAGTGAGTACACCCCTAAGTTAAATGTCCAAATTGGACCCAAAGTGTCAATATTTTGTGTGGCCACCATTATTTTCCAGCACTGCCTTAACCCCCTTGAGCATGGAGTTCACCAGAGCTTAGCAGGTTGCCACTAGAGTCCTCTTCCACTCCTCCATGACGACATCACCGAGATGGTGGATGTTAGAGACCTTGCACTCCTCCACCTTCCATTTGAGGATGCCCCACAGATGCTCAATAGGGTTTAGGTCTGGAGACATGCCTGGCCAGTCCATCACCTTTACCCTCAGCTTCTTTAGCAAAGCAGTGGTCATCTGGGAGGTGTGTTTGGGGTCATTATCATGTTGGAATACTGCCCTGCAGCCCATTCTCCGAAGTTAGGGAATCATACTCTGCTTCAGTATGCCACAGTAAATGTTGGCATTCATGGTTTCCTCAATGAACTGTAGCTCCCACCACCATGCTTGACTGTAGGCAAGATACACTTGTCTTTGTACTCTCCACCTGGTTGCCGCCACACGCGCTAGACAACATCTGAACCAAATACGTTTATCTTGGTCTCATTAGACCACAGGAAATGGTTCCAGTAATCCATGTCCTTAGTCTGCTTGTCTTCAGCAAACTGTTTGTGGGCTTTCTTGTGCATCATCTTTAGAAGAGGCTTCCTTCTGGGACAACAGCCATGCAGACCAATTTTATGCAGTGTGTGGTGTATGGTCTGAACACTGACAGGCTCACCCCCCACCCCTTCAACCTCTGTAGCGATGCCGGCAGCACTCATACATCTATTTCCCAAAGACAACCTCTGGATTTGATACTGAGCATGTGCACTCAACTTCTTTGGTCGACAATGGCAAGGCCTGTTCTGAGTGGAACCTGTCCTGTTAAACCGCTGTATGGTCTTGGCCACCAGCCTGCAGCTCAGTTTCAGGGTCTTGGCAATCCTCTTATAGCTTAGCCTATCTTTATGTAGAGCAACAATTCTTTTTTACAGATCCTGAGAGAGTTCTTTGCCATGAGGCGCCCATTGGCGGCTGGTGAGGTTTTAGGATGGGGGTTCCTTTTTGACCCCTCCTACTTCTAATAAGCCCCACCCCTTATAGAATCCGCCAACTCTGTCCCCTGTATTCCACATATTGTGTCAGGAGTACACACCTCAGCATCACAGGACACAGTATACAGCTCAGCATCACAGGACACAGTATACAGCTAGGCATCACAGGACACAGTATAAAGCTCAGCATCACAGGACACAGTATGCAGCTCAGCATCACAGGTGGGGTATATAGCAGCCAGTATCACAGGTGGGGTAAAGTGCAGCCAATAACACAGGTGGGGGTAAATTGCAGCCAATATCACAGGTGTGGGTGCTTTTCAGCCAGTATCACAGGTGGGGGCACTTTGCAGCTAGTATCACAGGTGGGGGCACTTTGCAGGCAGTATCAAAGGTGGGGGCACTTTGCAACCAGTATCACAAGTGGGGCACTTTGCAGCCAGTATCACAGGTGGGGGCACTTTGCAGCCAGTATCACAGGTGGGGTACATTGTAGAGACCCTCCCAAAGTCGGGACAAGTCCCGCACTTACCCCATCTAATAGGCAGGCAGGCAGGTGGGGGTAAATTGCAGCCAATATCACAGGTGGGGTGCTTTTCAGCCAGTATCACAGGTGGGGGCACTTTGCAGCTAGTATCACAGGTGGGGGCACTTTGCAGGCAGTATCAAAGGTGGGGGCACTTTGCAGCCAGTATCACAGGTGGGGCACTTTGCAGGCAGTATCACAGGTGGGAGCACTTTGCAGGCAGTATCACAGGTGGGAGCACTTTGCAGCCAGTATCACAGGTGGGGTACATTGTAGAGACCCCCGAAGTCGGGACAAGTCACGCACTTACCCCATCTAATAGACAGGCAGGCAGGAGTGTTGCAGTCTGCAGAGATTGGCATGCGGAGAGCAGCTGTCCCCATCAGTCTGTCACTCGTCGGTCACTGGTCAAGGTCTCAGTGGGAGCGGGAGTCATGTCCGCCACCACAGTGACTCTCCCCCGCCCTCGGCATCCAATCACACTGAGCCCCAGGCTCAGGGCAGCCAATCAGACTATGTGTGTGCGCCTGTTCAGTGCACACACATAGTCTTTAATGGCTGACCAATAGGCTCACTACTTGGCTGTCAGGTGACAGCCAAGGAGCCGAAAAAAGAAAAAAGAAAGTCAATGTACCGGCGCCTCCTGTAGGGGCCGGGCTGTTTTTTTTTTTTTTTTTTCCTTTTTAGCCAGCGGGGAGGCGGCACCAAAGCACTCCTTATACACCAGCTACCCCTGGAGGTGCCATGTTGAACATCCAGGACTGGTATGAGAGAATGAAAGCGATAACACCAAACACTACTTTACATTTTAGCATGTTGTCACATGAAAGGATATAATAAAATATTAACAAAAATATGAGGGATGTACTCACTCTTGTGAGATACTCTATGTCGTTTTGCTCTACTTCATGGAGACTATGTCTTTCACCTGATTGCCCCTGCAGGCATACTACTCCTGTTTTCAATAATAAAAGATGGTCCAGTGCTTTTAACTCTATAATAAGATAAAACAGTCCAAAGATGATAAATTCCTCTAAGAAGCGTGAATGGAAAGATGAAGGACCCGTCACCAGCACCCACAAACACTGCCTCTTACCGAGTCCAGATGACCCCCATAACAGAGGTCTAATAAGCCTTCCAGATCACAAACAGGCACCAGGAACTGGATCAAGGAGATGAATATACTCCAGTGGGGATGTTAAGCTGCTGCCGTGTTCCACTCACTATACAGCCAGGGCCAATTCCTCCTCTGTACAGTTACCATGTAAGGCAAAGGGACAATCTCATGGTGCAGTCTCACATCAAAGTGGTAAAAATAAGGCGCATACATAATCCTGGGATCTTCAGGCTTTCCCCACCACAAAGATGGCCGGTGTGTCTCCATACAGGCTCTTGCGTCGTGTCCTAGGCACATCCCAACGCGTTTCATCATAGGGTGATGTCATCAGGGGCGTGACCTAGGACAGGCGTGCAGGAGTGAATTAAATATAGGTGCAGACAGTGGAAATGGAGAGCGTTCCACTCAGCAATAATAAAACTGGATGGTGGTAGTGGATTGCGTACCACACACCGGAAGTAAGCCCTCTTCCAGGTTACCAGTGACATGCCTCATAGCACCCACTGGATGCGCTACCCTGAGCGGAAATGAAGGAGCAATATCCAGAGAGGCGCGTCACAGGTCTCATGCACACATTACTGTGTGCTAGTATAGTGACAGGCATACTTCTAGAAGCCAGTGGCGGATATCGGAATATAAAATATATATAGGGGCGGAGCCTGGCCGTGATACTGAATGGCCGCCTAGCAAGAGAGCTCCGCTGACACAGGATATATTCTGGCCTGACACCTATTACACAGCAGCCACACAGCTCCAAATAGCACCGAAGGACCCCGCAACCCGTCAGGATGTCCCGCAAGCACAATAACAAAGACATCTGAGCCTCATCGCCTCACAGACTTCTTCAGCAGCTCCAGGCTGCACAGGGACCAAGATGGCGACGGGCAGAGAGACAGAGAGCACACACATGCTTCCCCGCCGTGCTCTGCACCAGAGGAGAAGGACGCTGAGCAGATGGACGGCTCCACACCAGAAGGTAGCGGTAGCAAAGACAGGAACAAAAGAGCAGCCTTATCCCCATTCCCCTCACCACAGCACATGGTAAGGAAGAAACGTATTCACACTCAGGGCTATGAGAGGGAGGGGGGAAGCGGTGAGGAAGATGAGGAAGAGGATGAGATGGCTGACTCCCTTGCTAATGCTCCCACTACCGATAACACACTTTCTGAGCACACATTAAAACAAATGCTCCTAATGCTGCAGAAAGGCATACAAAAAGACATCTCTAGGTCTATATCCAGAATTCAATCTCAAGTAGATGATTTGGGTGACCGAATGGATAAAGTGGAAAGGCAATTGACTGAATTTACACAAGCATACAATGAGATGGTGGATGCCCACCGAGACCAGGCTAATGAGCTCCAAAGGGTTCAAGCTAAGCTTGCAGACCTCGAGGACCATTCCAGAAGGAACAATCTCAAAATAAGGGGGTCCCAGAGTCAATTCGCCCTCCAGACCTCATGCAATACCTCCAGACCCTCTTTAGCACCCTGGTATCCATGCTAATACCACATGAGCTTATCATAGATAGAGCTCACAGAATCTTCAAGCCCCCACACATTGCAGCGGATAAACCTAGGGATGTCCTACTCCATATACATTTCTTTACTACCAAAGAAAAAATACTAAAAGCAGCCAGAAACGCTACACCATTCCCAGAACCATACAGCCAGCTGGCCATCTACTCAGACATGAATAGCTTATTATATGTTCCGCGCAAACGGATAAAAAGATATTATTCTGAGAGCTGCTGCCATCACCGAACTCCACAAATGTGTAGTTGAATAATATAGTAGTATTAAGGTGCATGTGGCGCTGCTCTGTTTTTCAACAGTGTGTTGCTAGTAAATATTTGATATTACTAATAATTTCCAGTGTGCCGGTAAATATTAGATGTGAAAAATGACATAGGGAATGTAGGTGGAATGTAAATTATAAATAAATAATCTGTGATCGCTCTATGATTATGCTCATATAAAGTGCAATGAAGTACCAACTCTAATAAAATGTATAAACAATTTTTTTAGAAATCAATAAATTGGGAAAGTGCAAAAAGTGCAATCGAGTAATATAAAAATGACTACTGTATTCAAAAGCGTCTATGAAATCAATAAACGTATGTAAACATAATCTTGTGAATCACATGTGTGACAGAAACTGCATAAAATAAATAAATAAATGAGGTGCTGCTATAAAGCCATGAATAAAAAATTCAAACCTTATTAATTAATTAAAGTGACATATCAAACAACATATTAATTATGTGCAGAAAGGCAAATCATGTGCAAAAAACAGTCCGAAGCATAGATCATCCAAAGTGACTCATAAAGGGTAAAAATGCCAAGAAAGTGCTATCCAAAACGTGCTATAAGACAGTCTCTAAAGTTGTATTTTAAATTCCCGGAAAGGTCTTCCCTCCACAAAATTATTGGCAATCACTCTAGAGGTGAATTTTCGTTGTGGCATGCATTTTCACTCCACACTGTGCATCAGGTGTTCCCCTCCTTTTACTACAAACGTGTGGCCACTCACCAGAAAACGTTCCCCATTGAAGGGGTACACGTTTGGTAGGATTATACAAGCCCTGCTGCACTCCACTGTTAGAAACACTCCCATCAGACGGGTGCTTGCTTTGTGGGATCCGACGAAACCTTCTGACCTTCTGCCCTCCGTTTTGGTTAAATCATGTAAGAAGAAACTATATCTTGCGCAGTATTGCTACTTTTATTTATAATAGCCAAAGTAATAAAAACTCACATATCAGCATATGGAATCGAACATCTATGTCCAAACAGGAAATCCGCCGTGTCCCTTGCGTTCCACAGCCCAAAACCGGAAGTGACGTGTGACGTATAAGCCCTGCCCTACGCGTTTCGTCATAGGACGTCTACATATTTACTCTTTACTCCCATTCTCCTGATCTTCCTTTATCATTATTCCTCTTCTCTCTATCCTTCACTTCTCCCTCTACCCGAAGGGGTAACGCCAATTTCTTCCTCCAACTATAACTCGCAAGATTTATTTTATGCTCTCTATGACAATTCAACCTTTGTACAGGAGAGAAGTGATCTCCCATACTGCTATGTGCACAGCCACATCCCTTACAGCAACCCATACAAGCCCACATGGCTCTAAAAATCCTTTCCCTCAATACCAAGGGGCTGAACAGCCCCTATAAACCATCACTCCTTTGGAGAGAAGCCCTCGCATCAAAATGTGATGTGATATGCATACAAGAGACCCATTTTAACCTTAGCAATCCCCCTAAATGCACCCACCCCAAGTTCCCCCACATTTTCACAGCAAGCACAAATTCCAAAAAAAGGGGAGTGATGATTGCAGTGAAAAACACAATAGCATTTCAGCTACTTAAGGTGGAAGCTGACCCCAACGGCAGGTTCCTCATAGTATCCGCCAACTACAATAACTCCAGACTAACCATAATTAACGTATACGCCTCAAACAACCCTTCCCCCAAATTCTATAAAATTCTCTCCAAAGAAATTCAGGAATACAAAAATTCCCCTCTTGTCATATGTGGAGACTTCAATGAAAACCCTTGAGTCCATTGACTCCTCAAACCCTTCCCGTAAAAAAATGACAACACTGGCAACCTTCCTTGCTGATGAAGACCTTTATGATGTATGGTGATGTCCACATGGCAGCGAATGGGACTTCACTTTCTTCTCACCCGCTCATGGGGTATACTCCAGAATAGATCTTTTCCTCATAGACAAATATACCTTACAGAGAGTCTTGAACTCCTCAATTGGAGTTATTACGTGGTAAGATCATGCCCCCTGCTCAATTGACATTGACACTTTCCAATACCCCCAGAACAGACTCCCCCTGGAGAGTGAACTCTTCACTTCTTAAAGACCCAATCTATAAGCTCCTACTCGAGAAAGAATTAAACTCTTCTTCTAAACTAACAACATACCAGATATAGACCCTGTCCTACTATGGAACACACTGAGAGGACAACTGATTAAATTCTCGGCCCAAGAAAAAAGCGACGTACACAACAAATAACAACCCTTACAGACCGCATCAGAGCACTGGAAACCCAAAATAAATCAAAATTTAACCCCAAAACCGTGGAAGATATTAACCTCCTCCATTCACAACTAAGCCAAATCCTGAAACAGGGATATGATTTCTATATTAGACACCTTAAAATGACCTCATACATCTCAGGTAATAAACCCTTACTTAGCCAGGCAATACAAAAAAGAGTGATCAAATCCAAAATTCCATACCTCACGAGTCACAACAAAAAAAAAATCATTAACCCTGCAGACATTGCAGAACGATTCCGTAACTACTACACAACCCTATACAACTTAAAAGACACTGACCCAGCACCAGCCCCCCAGAGTGAAGACATAACCCAATTCCTAAGCAGAATAAAGCTACCCTCGCTCTCTCATGAACATCTACAGACCCTTTCGTCTCCCTTCACTGAACAAGAAACTAATTATGTAATTACCTCTTTACCACTCCACAAATCCCCCGGACCGGACGGATTCTCCAATGACTATTATAAAATATTCTCCACATATCTAACACCCTTCCTAACCACGTTCCTAAACCATATAGCAGACACAGATCATTGCCCCCCAGAATTCTTCGAATCTATCATAGTTACGATACCCAAACCTGGAAAACCCCCTGACACCCCACCTAACTACCGACCCATCTCCCTATTGAACACAGATACGAAAATATATGCGAAATTGATCGCCAATAGACTGACAAAAATTGCCCCCCTATTGGTACACCCAGACCAAGTGGACTTCGTTCATGGTAGGCAAACCTCAGACGGCACAAGGCACTTTCTAAACCTAATGCAATGGGCGGAACACGACAAAACCCCATCAATTTTACTGTCATTAGATGCCGAAAAGGCCTTTGACCGCATACATTGGTCCTATTTACAAGCAGTGCTTGAAAAATTTGGCTTTGGGAGCCGTATTCTCTCGTCAATATTAACATTATACACTAACCCCTCCGCCAAAGTATGGACATCAGGATATATGTCAACACATTTCCCCATAACCAATGGCACCAGGCAAGGATGCCCACTCTCTCCCATCATTTTCTCTCTGATAATGGAACCCCCTGCAGAGCACATTAGACAGAACCCTGCCATATCGGGCCTAACCATAAACGAAGTCCAGCATAAAATAGAAGTATACGCGGACGACATCCTTATCCTCCTGACGGAACCAGAACTATCCTTCCCACCACTATGCACACTATTAGAACACTTCGGGACCATCTCCCTATATAAGCTCAACCATTCTAAATCGCATATGCTCTCCATAGGTATGTCTCCTCCCACCAAGAAACGCATTGCAAGCACTGTTCCATTTAAATGGGCGCCAAACGACACACTCACATACTTAGGAGTACAACTCACAACCCCAACCTCCAAAATCCGCAATTTGAACTACATGAATCTGACCACTACCCTCTCCAAACTCTGTAACTCTTTTAAATCTGGAGTGGCCTCATGGGCGGGACGAATTTCCTTAACCAAAATGTTTTTGATCCCACATATTCTTTATCTTTTCTGAGCCTTACCTCTTCAGTACTCTCAGCTGCAATTGAAACAGTTACAAGCCATAATACAAAAATTCATATGGAACTATAAAAAACCTCGCTTTAAAAGATCAATCCTCTGTGCATCTACTAAATCTCCTGGCATGGGGGCCCCCAACATAAAAGCATACTATAAGGCGACTATTCTAGCATAAACAAGAAGCTGGTGGTCACCCTCAGTTGGTCTTCCATGGTCTCATATAGAGGCCGCAGCCCTAAACCTGAACCTGAAACAGGCAAAACTGCCAACGATGGAATATTGGGAAAGGAACCTCCACTTTGAAGCGGACATAAATCTCTGGAACTTGGCCTCCAGAGCTCCACTTGTACATTCCAAATGTCTATCCCACTGGGAAGCCTCCCAAAAACTCCTACATAACTGCTACCTAACACCTGTAAGACTGTCACACATCTACCCCAACTACCCACCTTACTGCTGGCGAAATTGTGGTCAAACGGGATCTTTGGATCTTATTGGAAAGTGGTGTTTGCCTCCTCCATCACAAAAACCCACATGACACCAGACCCAAAACTGGCCTTATTTGGGATTGGGCTAACCTCATGGTCCCTAAACTTCGGAACCATTCTGGCCCACATATTTATAGGGGCAAGACTCGCAATCTCCAGACTGTGGAAACAACCAACACCCCCTGATTTAATCTCCACTATTCAGATAATCATGGAGCATGTCTCCTTTGAATACTCATTTGCCAAAGCAAACCTCCAAATAGAGAAAATCATCCACAGATGGTCCTCATGGACCTCCCACATCTCCCAAGACAAACTGTGAAACTGCCAACGAAATCCAAGCTTCTACATACCATCCTGGGAATAATCACCTATAGGCTCTGCACTAATACCACACCATAGAGAGTATTACCACACCATTGGCGTTCCCCCCTTCCTCTGCTGCTTTTCCTCCTTTTCTCCACTTTCCTAACCTTCTTTCTTCCCTCTACCTTACTGTCGCTACAACAACCTTACCCGACTAAAGGATACATCAGAATGCAACAGAGGAAACTTACTCATATACACTATGGACAATTATGTATTACTAGTTACACAATTAACAGATCCTTAGATATCCTATCACAGTTATTGCTTGCTGTTTACTGCCTTAACTGGCAAACACACCAGAGAGATAACAAAGAGGGCGCACTCCTCCCTCTGCCCCAGCTTGTTCCCTTTGGGGTGGCGGAGGGAATTGGACACCTTGAAGCAATGTCAACTCAGCAAAGCTGATGTACTGCTAACGAATAACCTCACAGTGCATGAATGTAAACATGCTTGTTATTAGAGTTGAGCGAACCCAAACTGTAAAGGTCGGGTCCGTACCGGACTTTCGGGTGTCCGTGTTCCAAACCCGAACCCGAACATTTGAGAAAAAGTCCGGGTTCGGGTTCTGTGTTCTGGTATTTTATCACACATGTTGAATAGCTGCAGGGCAGCCAATCAACAAGCGTTTTACTGGTTTTCCCTAGAAGCCATCACAGCCATGCCTACTAATGGCATGGCTGTGATTGGCCAGTGCATCATGTGACCCAGCCTCTATATGAGGCTGATGTCACAGTGCTGCATGTCATATGCTCTCAGGTTAGTGTAGGGAGAGGATGCTGCCGGCGCTGTGAGGGACAGATTGTGAGGGACAGATTGCAGATTTAATAACTAGGTAGAGATTACTACTACTGCTGTGAGGGACAGATTGCATATCTAATAACTAGGTAGAGATTACTACTACTGCTTTGAGGGTCAGATTGCAGATCTAATATCTCATCCTGCATTACAGAACGAGCTGATTACAGAACAATCTCATCCTGCATTACAGAATGATCTGATTACAGAACGATCTGATACTGGACTAGGTAGAGATTACTACTGCTTTGAGGGACAGATTGCAGATCTAATAGCATCTCCCATTTTTCTTCCTTTTGCAGCCCTCTAGCACTTTCCTGGACTTTTTTACAGCCATTTTTGTGCAGAAAAGTTTGGGTCCCCATTGACTTCAATGGGGCTCAGGGTCACGTTCGGGTAACGTTCGGTACCGAACCCGAACGTTTCCGTGAAGTTTGGCTGAACCCTCCGAACCCGAACATCCAGGTGTCCACTCAACTCTACTTGTTATCACTATTAGCACAGCATAGGTATCTTTCTTAATATTGTGTGTCCTCATATGTTACCTGTATATCCCTCTGTCTTCTATATCATTTCACACTTATCATTTATCATTTATTCTGTTCATTATAACTGCAAACTCTTTATAGAAATGATTGAAACCTAAAATATATATAAACCAGTGATGAATGTCAAAAATAAATGTAACATGTATGACATATGTGTTTCATAAATTAATAAAAACACAACACATCTAAAATCGCCACTCCTTTGTTATTTTAGCTTTGTGCTTAGGGTCATTGTCTTGTTGGAAGGTAAACCTTCAGCCCAGTCTGAGGTCCTGAGCACTCTGGAGAATGTTTTCATCCAGGATATCCCTGTACTTGGCCGCATTCATCTTTTCCTCGATTGCAACCAGTCGTCCTGTCCCTGCAGCTGAAAAACACCCCCACAGCATGATGCTGCCACCACCATGCTTCACTGGCGGAACTGTATTGTACAGGTGATGAGCAGTGCCTGGTTTTCTCCACACATACTGCTTAGAATTAAGGCCAAAAAGTTCTATCTTGGTCTCATCAGACCAGAGAATCTTATTTCTCACCATCTTGGAGTCCTTCAGGTGTTTTTAGCAAACTCCATGTGGTCTTTTATGTGTCTTGCACTGAGGAGAGGCTTCCGTCGGGCCACTCTGCCATAAAGCCCTGACTGGTGGAGGGCTGCAGTGATGGTTGACTTTCTACAACTTTGTCCCATCTCTGGAGCTCAGCCACAGTGATCTTTGGGTTCTACTTTACCTCTCTCACCAAGGCTCTTCTCCCACAGCTCAGTTTGGCCAGATGGCCAGCTCTAGGAAGGGTTCTGGTCGTCCCAAACATCTTCCATTTAAGGATTATGGAGGCCACTGTGCTCTTAGGAACCTTAAGTGCAGCAGAATTTTTTTGGTAACCTTGGCCAGATCTGTGCAGGCAGTTCCTTTGACCTCATGATTCTCATTTGCTCTGACATGCACTGTGAGCTGTAAGGTCTTATATAGACAGGTGTGTGGTTTTCCTAATCATGAGTGTTACAGCAAAGGGTCTGAATACTTAGGACCATGTGATATTTCAGTTTTTCTTTTTTAATAAATCTGCAAAAATGTCAACAATTCTGTGTTTTTCTGTCAATATGGGGTGCTGTGTGTACATTAACAAGGAAAATAAATGAACTTAAATGATTTTAGTAAATGGCTGTAATATAACAAAGAGTGAAAAATGTAAGGGGGTCTGAATACTTTCCGTACCCACTGTATACAGGAAGATTAATTAACCACTAACTTAAAAACAGTCTGTACCAACTGGTAACCGAATGCTTCTGCAGACATCCACATATAATGAAATAAACATAATTTATGCATTATTCAAAAAGGCATTGATATCCCAGTCGATATTCATACCCAGTGGACTATACAGTAGGTCTTAGCCATGTAGATCCACTGGGTTTCAAGCCTGGAAACTTCTCGGAGCATATTACTTCCCCTCCAGTTTGCAACAAAGCGATCTGGCTCCAGAAATAAAGTTCCCCTGGGGTCTCATCCATAAAGTAAGGCATAATGCGGGGACAAGCTATGTTTTTGGTAGCCCTTTTTAATATTAGTAATATGTTATTTGAACTGTTTTATCTTATAATAGATTTAAAAGCACTGCACCATCTTTTATTATTTACTTATATTGTGGACGTATGCGGTGCATACTAGCTCATTATGCCTTTCCCCTACAGGTTTTTTTTGTTTTCACTGGTATACAACTGCTTTAAGCTACACAAAACTATGCAGAAATAAATAGAAGCAAGTGTATAGACTAAACAACAGGGAGACTTGGCTAAGAGACAGCATGGGATTCATCAAAGGACTAAGGACTGACACAGATCTGAGGAATGGCAAAGGGAAACTGCAGAGAGCGAGGAACACTTACTGGTGACAGTACACAGCTCTCACCTGCATACAGGGACAAATACAACACCCCGTAGGGATTCAATATCGGTTGCAGAGCCCCGCTTTTAGGGTTGTTTGTTTGTAAACATATTTTTTAACAGTTTTTGGGGGAGTGGCTTGGAAGTAGCGACGGCGGTCGTTCTTTCCCTGAGCTCCAACAAGCTGCCCAACAATCTGCAGGAGTCCTTCACCATCCTGGCCAGGTGAGACAATCCACACACCTAAAGTGTCTCCTTACACTACCCAGACGAGGCTAAAACAGATTTGGCCCGGCACAAAATGAGGGGTGACATCTACTCCAGAGCTGTGGAAAGGCTGGCTACCGGAGGTAGGCCGGACTTCATTATAAGGACTTAAGACCCCATCCTCACACAAAGAAGCATTTTACACTCTTGGGGAAACCCCCCAGATACATAAAGGGGTGTTTTAGAGCCTGAAAACGGGGCTGAGAACTTGCGGCCTACCGTGGACATCACCCGGTGAAGCCGCAGCCTAAATTTTGGGAAGGCGGTGTACGGGCGGGACGCGATCATCCCCAACAGGGAAAAGACTGCCAGGTAATAAAGACTTTCTACAACTAACACCTAGGATTCCTGATGGCTGATTAAAACTTTAACCACTTCCCGCCGGTAGGACGTCCATGGACGTCCTAGACTTTGAGGGGTAATATCTGAATGGTGCCAGCAGCTAGAGGCACCATTCAGATATCATTTTTTTCAGCAGGCGAGTCTGCACACCCCAAGAATGATCATAGCGGCAGTTCAGCCGCTTGATCGTTCTTGTAGGCAGCGGGAGGGGACGTCCCCCCCCTCCCGCCGCCATTCGGTGCTTCTCCCGTGCCGCCCGTACGATTGGCGGCAGGGAGGAGAGATCCGTCGCCGCTGGAGTGTCGTCAGGGAGATGACTGGTGACCATCTGGTCACCAGTCATCTCTATGACCCTCGGAGGACCGGGCGCGATGTTATGACGTCACGCCCAGTGCCGAAACAAATGTTTTCGGCCCGGCCCGCACTGCAGTATTGTAGCGCGGGCCAGGAGGCTCCCAGTATCTCTACTGACCACTGGTCTACCAGTGGTCAGTAGAGGGACTGCTGTGAGGTCGC
>BLSH010333381.1:165870-177102 GCA_018402905.1 Glandirana rugosa | reverse complement strand
CAGCGGACATGTCAGACCATTTTGACACTTTTTTGGGACCATTGGCATTTATACAGCGATCAGTGCTATAAAAATGCACTGATTACTGTGTAAATGCCATTGGCAGTGAAGGGGTTAACCTGCAGGGGGCTCTATAAGGGTTAACTGTGTTCCCTGGGCGTGTTCTAACTGTGTGTTGGCTGCCCTGGCTGGAGAAAGGGGATGATCACAGCTTCCATATACAGGAAGGCTGTGATCATCGCCCTTCCCCCTTCAACAGAACGGAGATCCGTGTTTACATACACGGACCTCCATTCTTTAAGTGCGGGGGAGCCATCGCGGGTAGCCGGCAGCGATCGAGTCTGCCCTACCCGCTCCCTGGCTCCCCCCGAACACAGTGAGAATGCGTGCGTGCCTCCGGCGGTGCGCACGCGCTCACAATGCTAGTTATCGCGGCCGCCGTCCTGTGATGGTGGTTCGCGATAACAAGCCACCTTGCCGCCATCACGCTGCGGCGGGCGGTCGGCAAGTGGTTAAAGAAGAACTTAGAAATATGTCTGATCAGCTAAAAATACAAGAGAGGTCAGGTAGAAAAAGAGATAAAGCTATACACAGACTGGAATCCATAACAGAGACACACTCCAACCACCTCATCAACATCAATAGACATTTAGAGGACCTGGAGAACAGAGGCAGGAGGTCTAACATTAGACTGAGAGATATCTCAGAATCTATCACGCAAGAGCAAATCAAACCATTACTAGAAACAATCTTTAACAGTGTCCTTGAAAGGAATGTAGACACACCCATACCCATGGAAAGAGCTCACAGAGCCCTCAGACCTAAAGGTCCAGATAACGCACCACCAAGAGACATTATTTGCTGTCTATCCAGCTTCACACTAAAAGAAGAAATTCTTGCCAAAGCGAGACTTTATGATCATGTTGAAATGAATGGAGATAATATAAAACTCTTTCAAGACTTATCACCAATCACTCTAAACAATAGAAGAGCCCTACGACCCCTGTTAGAGACCCTAAAGGAGAAAGAGCTAGGATACAAATGGAAATTTCCCTTTGCTCTGCAGGTCACCAACAAAGGCAAACAGTATTTGCTGAGATATCCTAACGAACTGAGTGAGTTCTGTGACAATTTGAACATTCCACAAATAGACCTACCTGACTGGTATAGAGACTTTAAACTACCAACACACCCTGGAGACATACAATCCTCTGTCTCCCAAACAGGGACACCACACAAGAGAGGCAAACATCGCAAGTACTCTTCTCAAACTCCTTTTCCTGCCACTCCAGGGTCCAGAGCACTAAGATCAAAAGACAACACCTGAATCGTTAAAGTCTTGTGTAAATTGGATGTTTCCTTTCCTTATTTCTATTTATAGGTTACCTGATCACAGAGACTAACAGACTTACTCAACTTTACGACTCCTGTGGTTTACTCTTGTTCAAAGGCACTTCCTATACAAAGGGCACACATTGGCCCAACAGTTTATTTTCATTACCTAACCTTTATCCAAAACCTACTTACATTTGAACTATTCTCCCTAACTCGGTCTTAACAGATGCATTGGATGGAAATACCTGATATTCTTTACATTGCAGACATTTAATCATTACCCTGTTTTCTTCCCTAAGTGTGGCTTTTGAAATTTCTTACCACCTCTCAGCTTCACTTGGCTTCTGGACTGCTAACAACCCAGCTCATAATGAACACTTCACCTAGTATGGAACAAAGATAACCAGAAGTCCCCAAGGTTCCGGTAAGCAAGATACATCAACATTCATCCAACCCATATTATTAAAGCGTAAAAGAGGAGCACTACAGCAATCTCAATTATCACATGTTTTCAAGCGTACCTCACTATGACTTAGCAAGAGATGGACTTGTGTGTTATTCTATTCATGAGATACAGATAATTGAGAATTGGTCAATCTTCACAAGTTAATCTCGAACAGACTGAGATAACTATGGATCTTCCCTCTTTAAGTAGAAATAATTGCTTTATAAGATATATTCTCACCCCAATGCATAAGGACAAAAACTCCTTGAGTATATTGGACACACTACTTTTTTTGCATCTGAGGTGAGGGAGCCTGGAGAGAAGAAGATGGAGAAGGGAGATGTTTTTTCTTACCCTCCCCCCTTTTCTTTTTTTTTGCCTCTCCAGGCCCCCTCCTTCGGACTAACACTCTGCTGGTTATTTTAAAGGTTATTGTTATATAGCTTCTTAACTTGTCTGTTACCTTAAATACTTATCGGGGCGGCACTCATGGACTGGGACGGGGTACATCGGGTTAGATATGGGTCGAGGGTACCCTTTTTTTTATTACCCACAGTCTATACTGAATGCCAGACTCGGGCCCAGTCCAGGCGGACCACCCCAATATATTCACCGTTACAATAATTGATACCATGCATAAATTACTACTACAGTTATGTTCATTTCGTTTTTCTATGTTTATGTGGTATCATTAGCTTTTGTTTTTTGTTTCATATGAAGGCTGTGGGAAAAGGCGAATTATATTACAAATCTAAATACCCACTCATTTAGATACTATCGATAAGACTTAAAACCGCCAATTGTTTTCTCCCACCAACCCCGCAAATCACCAATAGATTTATTATATTTTACCTCATAATTTCTACAACTTTTGCAATTAATCTATATGGTAACCAACGTCAACTAGCACTGAGGACGGAGACATCCCAGTGTTGACTTGACATTATAAAAACTTCTTCACGAGTCTCCACTAAGGATACTCACTTATTTCTATTCTATTCACCCTACTTCTATTCTACACCTCATCTTATCTTGTTACCTATCCCCACCCCATCCCTCCTTACCTAACACCTTACTCCTTACAGAATAGGAAGCAAAATGTCTTACATCGAATTAGGCACACATCCCACGATCATCTCACATAACACTAACGGATTAAATATTCCAGAGAAAAGATCCGCCCCAATCTCAGAACTCACAAGAGCCAAACCCAAAATAGTTTTATTACAAGAAACCCACTTTAAAAAAGATAAAATCCAGAAACTCACAAATAAGTATTTCTCTAGAGCTTACTATGCATCTAATCCTTTGGCTAAAACCAAGGGAGTGGCTACCCTACTTAGCAAAGATGCTAATTTCGATGTCTCGGAACAGCTAGCTGACCAAGAGGGCAGATATCTGTTCCTGAAGGGAACCATGGACGGCTCCCCGATAACAATAGCAAACGTTTATTTCCCAAACAAATCACATTCCTCTTTTTGTCAAAAGATGATAGATGATTTGAAAGGTTTCGCAAAAGGCATGCTGATTTTGGGTGGAGATTTCAACATCCCACTTTGCCCCTTACAGGACACTTCTAATGGAAAGACCTCTATCACATACAAAACAATTAGACATATCAAAAAACTACTTAACTCCCTTTCTTTGATAGACTCCTGGAGACTTCTTAACCCTACAGAAAGAGACTTTACTTACTTTTCGAGCCCACACGACAAACACTCCAGCAATAGATTACATTTTTCTATCTCAAAGAGATCTTTCATCACTCACAGAAGCGAAGATAGGCCTCCAATCCCTATAGGACCATGCACCTATAGCCATCTCACTAACTTCCTTAAATCCAACTCCAAAACCATGCACCTGGAGACTAAATCCATCCCTGCTACTCAAACCAGACAATCTAGCGGATATCACAAATTCCCTTAAAAAATACTTTGATACCAATAGCAACAACGAAACCTCACCTCTCGTCACCTGGGAAGCCCACAAATGTGTGATTAGGGGTGAGTTTATGAAATGGGGCTCAAGAATTAAGAAAGAACACAATCAAAAAATTTCCCACCTTATATCTACCATCTCAAGACTTGAAACACTCCATAAGCAATAATTAGCTATTTCCACAGCCTCTGAGTTGCTTGGGAACTTCAAAACATATTAGAAAATAGAGCAAGACGCCTCTTATTCTTTAAGAAAAGAGTATATTACGAGCACGGAAATAAGAGTGGGAAATTCCTGGCAAAGGCCTTAAAAGATACACAAACACTAGGAAACATTCACTCCATCCGCACATCTGAAGGGAAACTAGAACACAAAACAGAAAAAATTGCAGATCAGTTTCAGGCCTACTACACAAAATTATACAACATCCCCAAAGCTCATAAACCCAAAAACCTGTCAGGAGATAGACAAGATATCATCACTGATTTCCATTTTTTCACAGTTTTTATCAGCAATTTTATAAGATTTATGTTTACCAATATAAATAAACATACAGTGGTAAACGCTATCACTCTATGAAGAGTGTTTTCCTCTACAAACCCATCGGGATTCCCATTGGTGGAGCTCATACCTGGAGACCTTCCCCACCAAGGAGCCAGGGGAGGCCACGCCAGTGGGACAGGTCCCCCCAAAAGAGACCTGCAAGCCTATTTGGCCCAGTTTTGCCGTATGGTAAGTAGGCCCATTGAATCTGGTGAGTGAGATATACCCACGGATTGGATCACAGAAGTTACCCATTAATTTGAGCACAGAAGCACAAGCACTTTAAGAATTATAAGAGACTTTTATGTTTTTCATTATGTTTTTCACTAAGTTTGCACATTGATCAGTTTTTTGCACAGTATATGGTATATTGTATAACTCAAGCACTAGTGGCACTTTATATTTATTGTACAAGGTTTTTCGGCATATGTTTAGTCTTAAGGTGAGCACTGTTTTCTCACTATTAACCAGTCCAGATCTGCGCTATTGCCGAAAGACGGCTACAGCGCGGATCTCAATTGCTGGGGCGCGCAGCCCAGAAGATCTGTGATTGCTGTATCCCTTGGACACAGCCAATCACAGATTGTGGTAAATGGCTAATCACAGTGGCCATTTGCCACATGATCGGCTGGTCCAATGAGAGATGATCTCAAATGTAAACATATGAGATCATCTCTTGTTGCCGGCTTTCTCTCCTCAAACAGACACCGATGTGTGAGGAGAGAGTGAGCGATCTGTGCTGCCTTGACTTAACTGTGAGTTAAAACACTACTGATTGCATTCCTACTGTGCCCAAATACTGCCAATCACAGTGCCACTTTCTGTTATGAGTGCCACCTGTCAGTGCCACATATCATCAGTGCCACCTGTCAGTGCCACGTATCATCAGGGACGTGGCCGGATTGCACGATTCGACTGTAAACAGATTGTGAGGCGGTATCGCTGGTGTAATTGAACTTACGCTGGTTTTAATCTCTTTTATGTAAGCAGGCAATTTATTTTTAATAAATGTGATCTTTTTAAATTACTACACTATGGGGGCATCTTTGCTTTTATCTATGTGCGTGTGAGTCATATCATCCTGTCAGTTATTGGTGGAGAGTGGAGAAGTGGAGGTGACGGCTGGAAAGGAGATTATAACGCCCAGGAGTGGTTGATAATTACCCTAATGCTTATTTAAGCCATCTTTGAGGTGAGAGTTCTGGGAGCACGGGGAGAGCAGCACTGTCACAGCAACCAGTTTGGAGGTGTACAGCGCAGACCCCCCAGACTGGATTTTCTCTGCACTTTTGGAGCACTTATTTGTACATTGTTTGAGCACCTTACTGCACAAAGTCACTTTGGGAATATAATTTTATTAATCAAACCATAGACTGTGTTCGTCTACCTGATACCAGTGGCACCGCAATTGGATTAATTACTTTTTTAACCACTCTGGAATGAATGAGCATCTTTGCATTAGATGATATTTTGATATTATGTCCATTAGTATCATTTAATACTTATTGAATATAGCTGGAGTCATTTTCTATGTTTAGATATCATTTTTATAATATTTATTTGTTGGCTAAGTTTTTAGCACGGTGACACTGTATCACATTAGGTCACTGATTTACTTTGCACTTTGTATTTATGCATATTTAGTACATCTATAGTGGTCAGATTGCGCATATCATCTTTTTCCTTATCCATCACGTATTATCAGTGCCACGTGTCAGTGCCATCAGTCAGTGTCACGTGTCATCAAAGGGGTTGATTTACTAAGCCTGGAGAGTGCAAAATCTGGTGCAGCTGTGCATGGTAGCTAATCAGCTTCTAACCTCAGCTTGTTAAATTAAGCTTTGACAATAAAACCTGGAAGCTGGTTTCTATGCAGAGCTGCACCAGATTTTGCACTCTCCAGGTTTAGTAAATCAACCCCAAAGTGTCATCAGTGCCCCGTGTCATAAAGTGCCATCTGACCTGTCATCAGTGCCACGTGTCAGTGCAACCTGACCTGTCATCAGTGCCACCTGTCATCAGTGCCATCAGTGTTATGTGTCACCAGTGCCACCTGACCTGTCATCAGTGCCACATATCATCAGTTCCACCTAACCTGTCTTCAGTGCCACATATCATCAGTGCCACCTGACCTGTCATCAGTCCTATCAGTGTCACATGTCATCAGTGCCATAAGTGCCCATCACCTCTTTAGTGCCATATGTGTCATCAGTGCCAATTGGTGCTGCAACCATTCGCTTAAAGATCTTTTTCTGTTGAGGAGGCCTACAATATTTTTGTGGCCGACAAAAGGAATGAGGAGCTCTCTCCTGCAGATTCCTCTGAGTCTGAGCCTGAGTCTGATATGATCTATGATCCCAGTCTCAAGTAGCGAATCAGAGCTGGACTCAGATGAGAAATATTGTCAGCCCGTCAGACGAAGGCGCATTGGTGAGGAGGCAATACCATCCACCAGCACCGCTGTGCCATCCCCCAGCACCCCAATGCCATCCACCAGCATGCTGTGCTATCCACCAGCACCGCTGTACCTTAGCTCCAAAGGGTTAGGTCCCATGCCTTCCCTATTCACTTCAGCACCCCTTGTGGCTTCCTCCTAATTCAGGAGAAGCTAGGATTCCCCCTTTCATTGCCCAGCCAGGAGTCCAGGTGGACATAGAAAATTTCTCACCCATTCATTTTTTAGATTTGGTTTTTACGGAGGACATGCTAAGATCCATTGTGGCCCAGTGCAACCAATGCACAGCAATTCATCTAAAATAATCCAACCTCATATTATGCCCATCCCTTTCAGTGGAGAGACATAATGGTGAAAGAGTTCAAAACTTTTTTGGGCCTCACTTTCTACATGGGACTTAATAAAAAAAATGAACTGCGCTCCTATCGGTCCACCAACCCCATCTACCACATGCCAGTCTTCTCAACAATAATGCCCAGGACAAGATTTCTCATGATCATGAGATTTCTCCTTTTCAACTAAAATTTCCAGTGCCCTGCCCCAAATTATGACTTATGGCTTATAAAATTCTCCCAATTCTCCATTATTTTTCAAAAATATTCCCCCAATTGTTTACCCCGGACCAGCATATGTGCATTGATGAATCCCTTGTGAAATTTTGCGGCAGGCTGGGAATAAAACAATATATCCCCAGTAAAAGAGCCGGCTATGGGGTGAAGGTATATAAATTGTGCGACCGAACCACGGGGTACGTTTACGTCTTTAAAGTGTACAAAGGGAAGGACTGCCAGCTACATCCCCATAATTGCCTAGACTATTTATGTTCAAGCGGGAAAATCATTTGGGAACTCATTTACCCGCTCCTGGAGAAAGGCTACCACCTGTATGTAGATAATTTTTTAACAAGTTTACCCCTGTTCCGGAACTTTTACAGGAAGAGTACGCCAGCATGTGGCACAGTCAGAAAAAATCAGATGGGCTTTCCTCAAAGACTCGTCAACATGAGACTTAGAAAAGGAGAGATGGCGAGTCTGTGTAATGAGGAAATTCTGGCTGGGAAGTGGAGGGACAAAAGGAATGTATACATGTTATCGTCTAATCATAACAATTAATTTGTGGAGATTCCCAGAAGGAATGGTCCAATACAGAAACCAACCTGTATCCACGAGTACAATTTGTATATGGGAGGAGTCTACCTAAATTACCAAATAATGGAACCCTATCTATCTACTAGAAGAACATTCCACTGGTATAAAAAAGTTGCACTCTATTTTTTTCATTTGGCCATATACAACATCTATGTACTATACCGCAATTACACCGTAAACCCCAAACCCTTCCTTGGCTACCAGGAGGATATCATCACCACACTTCTATACCCCAATGGACCACCAGAAAATATTAGATCCGATAAGTGTAGCAGACTCTCCGAGCGCCATTTCCCTGATAAAATACCTCCCAGACCAACAGGTCCAAAACGCCAGAAAAGATGCCGGGTGTGCTCTAGTGGAGGAGTTAGAAGAGACACCACTTATTATTGTACCCAGTGCCCTTCCCAACCAGGTCTCTGCATAGGTGACTGCTTCCGGCATTATCACACTCTAGTCAATTATTAATGATTCCTCAGTTGCTGTTCCAGTTCGCACCCCTTATGCCACTGCTTGCTCTTGAACTGACCCTGGCTTGTTATTTGAACATGCCTTAGCCTGCCGCTTTTGTACACACCTCTGCCTGCTCTGGAACTGACCCTGGCTTGTTATTTGACCATGCTTCTGCCTACCGATTTTGTACATACTTCTGCCTGATCTGGAACTGACCCTGGACTGTTATTTGACCACGCTTCTGCCTACCAATTTTGTATATACTTCTGCCTGATCTGGAACTGACCCTGGACTGTTTGACCACATTTTTTGCCTGTCTCTTGGACTGATCTTATACCCTGCAACTGGAGTAGTGGGATTCACAACACAGGGGTCTCACATATGTGTGGGGCTCCAGAATGTTTTTTCTGGAAAAAGAAAACATTGTTTTGTTTTCTCTCTCCCAGATTAGGGTCTGGAGACTTGGAGGCTTCAAAGAGATTTGGGTGGGAGAAGTCTCTACTCCTGTCCCCATTCTGTCCTGGCCGAGGCCCTACTTCTGCCTGCTGCCTGTAGGACTTACTGCCATCATGCCTCTGCCTGCCGCATGAACTGACCACTCCTCTGCTGCTACCTGGACTACTGACCATGTTTCTGCCTACTACTAGGACCAATGTTATGGCACTGTTGACAATATCTCTGTCTGCAGTGACCTTGGACTGTATATGGACAGTATCCTTGCTTGCTGCCTGTATTGACTATGGACAGTATTCATGCCTGTTGCCTGGACAATTGCGTTCACTGTCCTACTACCAGGACCAATATTTTGGCACTGTTGACAATATCTCTGCCAGCACTGACCCTGGACTGTATATGGACAGTATCCCTGCCTGTACTATGGACAGTATTCCCGCCTGTTGCCTGGACAATTGCGTTCACTGTCTTTTGCCTGGATAATTGTGTTCGCTGTAGCTGACCAAGTTCAATGTTGGGCCTCTGTATGTGGCCAGACTCATTATGCCTCATAGATTATACACTGCAATGTTAGCTTTCCAAAATGGGGTCATTTTGTGGGCGTTTCCATTGTCCTGGTGCTTCAGGGCCTTCAGAATTGTAATAGGTGATCGAGAAATGAGATGTGTAATTTATGCTTCTAAAACGGCTGAAGGTGCTTGTTCAATGTTGGACCTCTGTATGTGGCCAGGCTGTGTGAAAGTCTCACAGATGTGGTATTGCCATACTCAGGAGTAGAGTTGAGCGAACCCGAACTGTAAAGTCCGGGTTCGTACCAAACTTTGGGGTGTCCGTGACCCGGACCCGAACCCAGACATTTGAAAAAAGTTTGAGTTTGAGTTCTGGGTTTGGGTATTTGATCACGCATGTTGAATAGCTGCAGGGCAGCCAATCAACAAGTGTTTCACTCTGTTCTTCACACATCTGCAAAGTGTGTGTGAAACTACAGCATAGAGAAGAACAGGTATATGGTTTCGCTCTGCTAGAGTTTTAAACTCAGTTTGCAGATGTTTGCAGAACAGTGATATGATATCACTGTTCTGCAAACATCTGGATTCCAGATGTTTGCAGAACAGTGATATGATATCACTGTTCTGCAAACATCTGCAAACTGGGTTTGAAACTCTAGCAGAGCGAACCCATATACCTGTTCTTCTCTATGCTGTAGTTTCACACACAGACTTTTGCAGATGTGTGAAGAACAGATGTTCAGTTAATAGCGGCTATTTTTAAAGTGACACACAGACTTTGCAGATGTGTGCAAAACAGATGTTCAGTGAACATCTGTTCTGCACACATCTGCAAAGTCTGTGTGTCACTTTAACTATAGCCGCTAATAACTGAACATCTGTTCTTCACACATCTGCAAAGTGTGTGTGAAACTACAGCATAGAGAAGAACAGGTATATGGTTTCGCTCTGCTAGAGTTTTAAACCCAGTTTGCAGATGTTTGCAGAACAGTGATATCATATCACTGTTCTGCACACAGTTTGCAGAACAGTGATATCATATCACTGTTCTGCAAACATCTGCAAACTGGGTTTAAAACTCTAGCAGAGCAAAACCATATACCTGTTCTTCTCTATGCTGTAGTTTCACACACACTTTGCAGATGTGTGAAGAACAGATGTTCAGTTATTAGCGGCTATTTTTTAAGTGACACACAGACTTTGCAGATGTGTACAGAACAGATGTTCAGTTATTAGCGGCTATTTTTAAAGTGACACACAGACTTTGCAGATGTGTGCAGAACAGATGTTCAGTTATTAGCGGCTATATTTAAAGTGACACACAGACTTTAAAGATGTTTGCAGAACAGATGTTCAGTTATTCCCCGTTTCATTTAAAGTGACACACAGACTTTAAAGATGTTTGCAGAACAGATGTTCAGTTATTCCCGGTTTCATTTAAAGTGACACACACAGTTTCCAGATGTTTGCAGAACAGTGATATGGGTTCTCCCGGCTTATTTATACTTTTTTGACACAGTTTGAATATGATTTTAGAACTGTTATATGGCTTCTACCGTTAATTAATACTTTTCAGACCCAGTTTGAAGATGATCCACATTCACCTCCATTTTTGTTTTTTTTTATGTTTTTATTTTTTTAAAAAGCCCAGGCGTGTCTTGGGCTTGAAACAGGGCCTGGGGCTTGGGGTAACTTTAGTTACCCCTGTGCCTGAAAATCCGTGTTTTTACCGACATTTTATCAGGACCTTTCAGGATCTCCAGACGTTTTCCTTCCTTTACCCCCATTCCCACCCTGTTCACTGGATGTTTCTTTACCCCTGTCCCTTTATTGAAATTTATAAAAATTTTTTTATTTTTGTATTTTTTTTTGTTTTTACCTCCACTTACACCTAGTAGAAGTTTGACCCAGACTTTTCATAATTAATTGCCATCTTCGGTATATTGTCAAGAT
>BLSH010333381.1:80175-92291 GCA_018402905.1 Glandirana rugosa | reverse complement strand
ATAACTTTTTTGTGCAACAATATATATAACTTTGTTATTATATAGCCCAAATCTTTTTAGTTTCAAATTAAGTAGGAAGGTCCAAAATTTCTGTGAGTTTATTTTATGTTGCCTTTGTCCCTTTGGGGAGGTTGTGTTTTATTTTCTACTCTAGAGAAGCAACAAGATGTAGAAAGAAGAAATCCTGGAAAAATTACAGAAATCTCCTCTTAGTTAGCATCGATACAAGTGCCCTCGATGGAAGATTTATCCTCACTGTTTTGGTGACAACTCTAAAATCTTGAATTTCTACTTAGTTGCGGCATTGAGGCAAGTTTTTTTAAAGAGTAGAGAATATTCACTCATTAAATTTTGTGAATATTTAGTTAAATGATGCAATCATATGAAAAGTAAAGTCCTGTTTTTTTTACATTCTGGGTATTCAAGGTGAACACAGACACTATTTTATGAATGGAGTTGTTCAACTCCTTTAGTAAATCATTGTAATTGTGTGTAATGGGGGCTGCTCTCTTTTTCACTATCCTTACTTCACAATTACTGTGTGTTCCTTAAAACGGAGTTCCACCCAAAAGTGGAACTTCCACTTTAAGAGAAGGTGACCCCTTGACATGCCATAATTGGCATGTAATTTTTTTTGGGGGGGAAGATAAGGCGAGCCATTCGCAAGCTGCAGCGCGACTCGCGCATGCACAGTGAGCGCCCCGGCTTTGAAGCCAAAGCCGGGTGCCCGCACTTGTGATGCCAGTGGCATCGAGGGGAGGGGGAGACGAGCGAGCCCTCGGTCGGCCGCATCGCTGGAACGAGGGACAGGTGAGTGGCGAATTGTTAAAAATCGGCAGCTACACTTTTGTTATCTGGTGTGGCTTTTAACAAGGTGGAACTCCGCTTTAACCTTTACTGCTCATAAAATTTGTCTGTTATTTTTTTTTTTTTTGCCCTATATGGTACCATTTTTTTTGCATAATCCACCATATTTTTTTCTTGGAAAGTGACAGACCTCAGTGAACATATTTATTATGCTACTATTTTTCTTATCATTTATGCAAAAGGAAGTGTTGCCATAAGTTTCATGAATCTGCCAAAATGGCACAATAAGTCTTTTGATAGCAAGTTCTCACCAGCAATTTACCCACTGGTTTTCCACAGCCTTCTTCAAGTGAGCAATGACAATAACCAAAACATTGTTCCTATATAGCACTTGGGGAAATTAGGACAAGGCCATGTTTTCAAATTGCTAATGCAGAATTATAAAACAATGTTCAGTGTGCCTAAAAGACATCAGATCAGGGTTAGGAGAGTCAGTGTGAGGGGAGGAGAGCCAATTACTGACACTTCTGTGTTCATATGTTGTGATTGGACACAGCCGATTACATGGGTGCAGAGCCGCATCATCAGCTCTTTACAGAGATCGGGGTCACGCTGTGTCCCAGGAACCCAGCACACCCGCAGTCGCCATGCTGCATCATATGACATTGTCCCAGAATGATAGGAGATCCCGCCCGCCACCCTTTGAGTATATGGTGGGTGGGAGGTGGTTAATGACAGCTGTTTTTCATCACAGACAATGGGTCTACCTCATACTACACTGAGCCAGGTTTAAAGTAAAAGCCGGCTCCAAAACTCAGTACAAGATGTTGTCACACACATACTGTGAATGTAATCCAATCCGCATCCAGCTCCGCAAAGTGCATCAGCCAGAAACATGTTGATCAGCACACAGCAAGTGTCAAAAGTAACAAAAGATAGTCAGATAAAAAGTAACAACCTATATTTTTTAAAAACAACAACAACACATACCCCAGACAATATTATACTATACTTGATCAACTGCTTAAACCTGCAAAATTGATTTAAGTTAGGAGTCCACTCTAACAGTAAAATCCCTACATCTACAGACATCCATGATCTAACACTAATCTATCTAGCCATGTAAAGAAGAAATCAGTATACATACTTTTTCTGAAGCCAATCCGACTCTATCCCATGCTGAGCTATCAGTCGTGATTTTGCTGTGGAGGTGGATGCAGAGGACACAGCCGACAACAGAAGCCCCATAGTAACTCTATGGGTGACGTCCCTCCCTATTCAGTCCATATCCTCTGCAGAGCTTCCGCCGCTGGAGACGGGATCAGATTGGCTAAAAAAAAAGGTATGTATACTGATTTCTTCTTGACAGGGCTAGATAGGTTAGTGTTAGATTGTGGATGTCTGTAGATGCAGGGATTTTAGTGTTAAGCTGGACTTACGCTTTAAAGAGAAAACAATTTCACAACCAACCAAATCTTATGGTATATGGTTGAGGTGGGCAAATGGCAAAAAACAAATGGCAGAGAAGACAGAGATCCCACTCTTAATTTAACCCAATCGAGATCCGTGTGCACAGATCAAAGATCCAAAATACTTCTAGCAGTCTAAAGCTGTCTCCCCCTCTGTGAGGCTTTTTAACTCTCTCAATCCCTTGTATATGTAAGGCAGCGAGATTGCCTCCATACACATCATTGAAATGATTAGCAAAATTAGTGGAATGATTTTCTGGATATCATACACATGATCATCGAGGCGATTACGCAGCCATCTAGTCCTCCAGCCAACATATTGTATCTCTAATTTAATAACTTTTCCCGCTGACTGTTGAACTAAAATCTTCCCCTCTCTGCAGAGAGGAGCAACATGGACACCTACCCATGTCACACCTGTAATTTCTTTTAAAACTAAGCCATGTTTCTTTGTGTGTCTTGGAAGATGTAAAATAACTTAGAGAGACCAGATTACGCAATGTGAGTGCACATCGGGAGACTATTCTATCACCACAGTGGTGTACCCCAAGGTTCAGTGTTGGGACCCTTATTTTTCAATATATTAACAAATGATATAAGGTCTGGGATTAAAAGTACCATTTCAGTGTTTGCAGATGACACCAAGCTATGCAGTGGAATAACGTCCTTACAGGATGTCTCCAACTTACAATCAGACCTCAATGCACTATTTAATTGGGCGACTATGTGGCAAATGAGATTTAATGTTGATAAATGTAAATTTATGCATTTAGGGGCTAAGAATAAGCATGTATCATACATACTAGGGGGAGTACAACTGGGGGAATCTATAGTGGAGAAGGATCTGGGGGTTTTGGTAGATCATAAGCTTAATAATGGCATGCACAGCCAAGCTGCGGTTTCCAAAGCAAGCAAAATCCTTTCTTGTATTATGAGAGGTATGGACTCCAGAGATAGAGACATCATTTTGCCACTGTACAAATCATTAGTAAGACCTCATCTGGAATATGCAGTTCAGTTTTGGGCACCAGTTCTCAAAAAGGATATCAGGGACCTGGAGAAAGTGCAGAGAAGGGCAACCAAACTAATAAGAGGCATGGAGAAACTCAGCTATAAGGAAAGATTAGAGGAACTTAATTCATTCTCTCTTGAGAAGAGGAGTTTACGTGGGATATGATCAACATGTACAAGCACATAAGTGGTCCATATAGTGAACTTGGTGTTGAGTTATTCACGTTAAGGTCATCACAAAGGACAAGGGGGCACTCTTTACGTCTAGAGGAAAAACGATTTCATCTCCAAATATGGAAAGGTTTCTTCACAGATAGAGCTGTGAAAATGTGGAATAGACTACCTCCAGAGGTAATTTTGGCCAGCACGGTTGATTGCTTTAAAAAAGGCCTGGATTCTTTCCTTAATGTAAATAATATAACTGGGTACTAACATTTTTAGGTAAAGTTGATCCAGGGAGAATCCGTTTGCCTCTCGGGGGATCAGGAAGGAATTTTTTTCCCCCGCTATAGCAAATAGGATCATGCTTTGCTGGGGTTTTTTGCCTTCCTCTGAATCAACTGTGGGTGAAGGATTGTGTATGGGATTGTATGGTTATATATCATTTTTCTTTTTCTTTTTTTGAACTAGATGGACTTGTGTCTTTTTTTAACCTGACTAACTATGTAACTATGTAAACCCATTAAAGTATATGGGCATACGTCAGTCTGCAAAACAGGGAGATGGTGTCCAATAAAATTCTTTATTTAGATAAACTCAAGGCTAAATGCTGTAGAAAACACAGGTAGCCCTCTCTGGTCTAGTCCATACCTTCTTGCCTAATAAACTGCCTCTTTTGGATTTTATGGCACTATTAATGCCAATTGTAGTTATAGGATACCCTCTTTGTAAAAATTGATCCTTCATATGGGCAAAATCTCTCTCAAAATCCTCATTTTTGTTACATATCCTGCATAATCGCAGGGATTGGCCCACAGGGATTCCTCTAACTCTATGCTTAGGGTGGGCAGAATCTGCCCTAAGAATACTATTACCAAAGAGGGGCTTCCTGTATAGGCTGGTGGCAAAGCAGCTGTCACTACCTCTTAGTGTAACATCCAAAAACTGATGCTATACCCATTCATCTATCCAGTTATGCTGAGGTTGAGATTGTTGTCATTTTTTTTTTTTTATTAATATTTTATTATTATATTATATTATATTTTTCCAATGCACTGAAAAATAGCAGACATTACAGGCTGGTTCAGAAACTTATGTCAACACTAAAACAGGCAATCTGGAGGAGGGTATAGACTCCAAGATTCAGAGATTCAGAGGTTCAGAAATATCAAAGATTCAGAAATATCAAAAATTTCAAAGATTACAAAAATTACAAATGTTAGAATTGCAAAAGTTATGAAGTTCCTAGTGAGAGGTAGTCAAGCCACCTCCTCACCAGGTTTGAATGGAAGGGGGGAGTAGGGGAGGGAGGGGGGACTAGGGAGGAAAGGCAGGGAAGGGGGGCAAGGGGAGTGTGGGAGATAAGGGGGGTCATTCACGTGAGAGAACACCAGTCAAAACTGTTCAAGTGCTTCCACAACCAAGGAAAAAAGTTCAGTGGCAGTTTGTAGCCTCAGCTCTAGGCTCTAAGTGGGAGTCCAGCTGGCCCACTTCAAAGCAAAGCATTTATGTTTAATTGGGTCAGGAGAGGAGAGGTATGATTTCTCCAGGTTTTACAGTTTCTCCAAGTCCTTGTGGACATCCCCCATTGGGGGGGGGGGGGTGTGTGTATCCAATTCCTCAAAATTGCTCTCCTGCAAGCCATATAACATGAGGATAGCCTGGATTTATTGGAGCATACTATGTTGGGACTTAGTTTGGATCAAAGGAACCGAAGAGCAGTAGGTACACATTTCCGTGTGGTGAAAGGCCTGTAGCGTTGGCAACAAAGAGCTCTACTCTAGACCAAAACTGTTGGATAGTGGGGCATTGCCACAGTCTATGGATGAGCAATGGTTTGCGTGCCTTACAGAGGGGGCATAGCAAGCCTTTAGGGTGGTCCTTTGAGCACCAGTGTGGGACGTAGGCCCATTGCAGGATCTTGTATTGCTGTTCTCTCCAGAATTCGTTGAGCACATAGGCGCAAGTTGTGTTGTAGCCTTTTAGAATGTATTTGTAGGCTTCTGGGGAGTTGAGGTCCGAGTTCCATGCTTTCGCAGTTTTCTGGCCTCCCAGAGAGTGTGGCAGAATTAACAGGGGCTTGTAGAGATCTGAGATCCTGTGGTAGCAGTGAAGAATGAGGTAGTCTGTGGCCGAGACTCTATTTCGGAGAGTGCTCGGTGGGCAAAGATTTGCCACAAAGGAATAGCTTGGTTTATGAGGAGGCCATGGTGATTGGGTAGGTTGTAATCAGAGCAGATTTTTTCAATGGGCCAAGGCCTGCCCATGGAGTCATCAAACAGCTGAGCAAATCTGAGTAGACCTTTGGCTGGCCATGTGGTGTGGATGTGGAGATGGTTAGCTTGAGGAAATAAAGGATGCCCATGTATCAGCAAGGACTTGGAGTAATGTGGGGATGACCCTGTTAGCTTGTTTGTTTCTCTCCAAGCTATAATAGTGTCCCTGAATAGGGTATTGTTTTTTAACTGTATTGGTAAGTCTTTAAAGCGACAGTGGAGCAGGGCTGCAGGGTTGAGAGGGTAAGATAGTTGGGATTCAAGGTCGTAGTTCGAATAATTGGAGGTTTGTGTGATTCAGTCCAACCCAGCTCTCAGCAGACAGGAGAGGTTGTAAAGCCTCGTGTTAGGGAGTTAACCTCCCTAACACGAGGCTTTACAACCTCTCCTCTCCCCATGGTGCTTGGAAGAAACAATTTTTGAATGGCAATGCATGGTTTGCGCCCTTGCTATATGAAGCGAGTGATCGCTTTGTGGAGCCTGATATCTTTATGTTTGGTAAGGAGTGGCAGTGTTTGTAACGGGTACAATAACTTTGGGAAGCTGCACATCTTGTACAGGTGGCACCTACCAAAGAGGGATAGAGGAAGGTTTGCCCAATTGTCTAGTTCTGAAATCATTTTTTGGATTGTGGGTACTATGTTAAGGTAGTAAAGGGACGCTGGTGTTTTCCCAATGTTAATTCCCAGGTAGGTAATATGACTTTTGGCTATTGCGAATGGGGTGTGTCGAGCCCATTCTGGGGTGCGAGGATGAAGTAAAGGGAGTATTTTGCTTTTAGCAAAATTAATTTTGAGGCCTGATCAGGATCTAAAAGACATAAAAATGTCTTTGATAAGGAGTATATCAGTGTGGGGTTTGGATGAAAAAATTAAGATGTCATCCACAAACAGAGCTGTGTGAATCTCCTGGGAGCCTATCTTAATTCCATGTACCCTTGATGTGAGGTCAGGAAAGGCGAGAGAGGTTCGATCGCTATATTTAAAAGCAGCGGTGACAGGGGGCAGCCCTCTCTAGTCCCTTTGTATAGATCAATGGAGCTGGAGAGGAGACCAGCAGCCACCACTGTGGCCTTTGGGGCTGAGTACATCTGGCGTACCAGGTGCAAAAAGGGGCCCGCAAACCCCATTTTTGTCAGGACTAAGTCCATCCAGCGAAAGTTTACATTGTCAAATGCCTTTTCGGCATCTAGGGTTATGATCGCTGACTCCTCCGTGGGGCTGTCCCTGGTCCTCTCCAGCACCATCAATACCTTACGGATATTGGACGTGGCGGATCTGCTTGGGTGAAGCCCGATTGGGCCGGGTGAATAATGTTAGGCATAAAGGATGCAAGTCTGTTCGCTAGTATTTTCGATAATAATTTGGAATCCTCATTAAGTAAGGATACGCCCTGGGGTCCATGCGGTCTTTCCCTTTTTTATGTATAAGCTTTATATAAGCTTGGAAGCTGGAGGGTAGATACGGACCACCTTCAAGGATTTTCTTCAAAACCTCCAGAAGCGGTGTAACTAGTGTGTCTACAGTGAGTTTGAAGAATTCTGGGGTGAACCCGTCTGGTCCCGACGCTTTTCGCCACTTTATGGCGTTCTGCAATTCCCGTTCGGAAATGGGCGCATTCAATTGGGAAAGGGATACATTATCTATCTCAGGGAGAGCAATTTTAGTTAGGAAATCCACCGCTGCAGTCTCGTCCATTGAATCTTAGCCATACAAGATAGTGGAAAATTGTTCAAGTACCTGGTTGATGTCTTTGGGAGTTGTAACTATCTTCCATTTTGGGTTTTTAGAGCCTTGATGTGAGTGGGAGGGTGCAAGCCTTTAGAAAGAGCAGCTAGCAGCCGGGCTTATTGCCAAATTTATGATACTTTAGGTCCTGCTCGGCTTTATAGAGGCGCTCCTGGGCTTCAGCCCAGTGATCGTGTTGTTTTGAGAGAGCTTGAGTTGGGCCTGCCTAAGTGCCACGCTAGATTCTATATAGTTTTCGATGACTTGTTTCTTATAGCCCGCCGCATATGATATTGTTCTGCCTCTGAGCACCGCCTTCCCTGTGTCTCGGAAAAGGCTAGAATCTGTCATGTGTATCTGGTTAGTGTGAGAATATTCTTCCCAAGTGTCCCTTATCATCTTTTGTAGCATTTTATCTTTTGCGAGGTAGCTTGGAAAGCGCCATATTGGGGCTTTTGCCTGGTGTTCGAGGTGTGGAAAGGTTACCGATACAGGGGAATGATCAGAAATGACCATTGTCTCTATCTGTGGGGAGGAGGCCAGGGGTAGGAGGAGGGGGTTTAGTAGGATATAGTCTATGCGTGACATAGAGTCAAGGGGAGGCGAGAAATATGTGGGTTGACTAGTCTCCAATAGTCCGTGATGTTCGCACTTTCCGCAAATTTGTGGAGCAAGGTAGGGAAGGCTGGCTCTTGTCCCAAAGTGGTTTTAGATTTATCTGACGATCTATCCTCTAGGGGAATCATGACTTGGTTAAAGTCGCCAGCGAGAGCGTGAGGAAGGTGTAGAAATGGTGCCGTATGGGCTGGGAGTTCTTGAAAGAAGGAGGTGGTGGGGGAGTTTGGGGCATAGACGTTTGTTATGGCCCATGACCGTAAGTGTGATTGGATAATGGCCGACGTTAATCTGCCCTCTGAATCAGAGTGCACTGACTTTAATTCCCCTTGTAAATTTTTGTGAAATAAGATTATAACCCCTGCCTTGCCTTTCACCACCGGGGATCCCACCACTCTTCCTACCCATAATTTACGCAACCGTTCAAAATCGGATTGAGGGAGGTGGGTCTCTTGCAGCAGGGCAACGTCTGCCTTTAGCCGTTTTAGGTGCCGTAGGATGGCCATACGCTTATTAGGGGACCAAAGGCATTTTATGTTCCAAGAAATTAGTTTCATTCAGGGAGTAATGTCAAGTAGGGTCATTTGTCAAGATGCATATCAGTGAGTGTTTATGCTTAGAGTGGAAGATTACACAAGTTGTCTGCTTTGAAAAGGAGTATGTAGGTTGCGGTAGAATGACCAGGGGGTAAAGTTTAGGAGAGCGGGGTTGAACTGGGATCTGGGTAGGGAAAGCCCTCAGCAACCTGCAAGTTGCAGTGAGGGCACTAGGAAGACAGTACTTCGCTTCTTTCCACATGCAAATTCACCTAATCTGAACAGCGTTACCTAGGCCAAGAGACGGTGATGTGCCCCCTCACCTTAATCAGTAGACTGTGAGTCGAAAAGTGCTATTCATGTTCCCTTTCCCCCAAGAAGGGAGGGGGGGAGGTGACAGACAGGCCCGTTCCCGGCTTAAAGTAAGGCTATTAATACCCGCTAGGCTTTTCAAAGCGCAGTGTAAAATACAAACAAATAACTGCATTTTAACCGTAAAACATAACACATCGGAGCATACATTACCAACAAAAGGAAAACAACAGGATGGGTGTCGGCTAAATGTCCGCCAGTCCTGGCTTTGAAGAACGCAAATGAGCGATCATAGCTGGTAGGTGGCTATAGGCCTGAAATGGATAGTAATGAAAGTGTTATTTTCAAGCCCTATGACCGCGATTTGAGGGGTCAACCAGTCGCATCCTCTTTGCAGGGTCTTTCAGTGGGCTTCTTCTCTCCCTAGACTCCCGGGGAGAAGAAAGGGTTGTGGCTCAGTTGTATCCATCGGGATTTGGAGATGTGAGTGAAGAAATTGCAAAGCTTCTTCCGGGTCAGAGAAGGATTTGGGGTCTCCCTTGTGGTCAGTGAATTTCAGTATTGCTGGAAACGAGTAAATTCGATTTTTTTCTCAAAGAGAAAAGGCCTTTCGTTTTCTTGAGACCTCCAGGGAGTAGTCTGCGAAAATCAAAAGTTTATGGCCGTCTATCTGAAGGGCCTTCGAATTGTGAAAGGAGCGAAGGATGTTATATTTGTCAGCATAGTTAAGGTAGCGCACAATCACCGGTCTTGGGGTGCTTCTTTCATTCGATGGAGCTCCCATTCTATGTGCTCTTTCCACAATGCAATGCCCATTAATACCCAGAACAGCCGGGATGCACGCAGCACATATATCTGGCAGTGCATCTTGATGTATGGATTCTGGCAGACCAACTACACGTAGATTATTCCTCCTACTGCGATTTTCTAAATTGTCCAGTTTATCAAGCGGGTACTGCTGCGTTTGTTTAAGCTGTTGATTATCAGTAAAGGAGGATTGCAAGTCATCCTCTATGTCTGAAACCCTGGATTCCAGCTCACCTATACGCTTTGTGTGTTCCACCATCTCCTTCCTGATCTGGGTGATCCCTGCGGCGACCGCTCGTTCTACAGGCGCTATTATGGAGGGTATCATGAGCGCTGCCACCGCCTGGGCCAGACCCTCTATCTGGCCATCTAGCTGGGGAGGGAGAGCGGGTGCATATGGTGAGCCTTGCTGATCCTCTAGCCCCAGAGACTGTGGTGTGTGAAGCGTGGATGGAGCTCCGTTCGCCATTTTGGCCAGGCCTGCGCTCACTGTGTCAGCTTTGACTGGGGGTCCCAAGGCTCCATTCGGTGTGTGGATCACAAACTGATCCATCTGCCCGATTCCTGCAGGGTACAGATCACTGTCTGGGGCGAGCCGGGTGTCGGTGAGGGGTTGAAGCAGGGATTTGTATGCCTGTATGGCCGGAGCCGCCGTCCCTTGCTCCCTCACATGCGGCACCGGAACAGGAAGTAGTTGAGATTGTTGTCATTGAGATACAATAAAACATTTTCTAACCCCCTCAGCTCACCAAAACAGATATAGATCAAGTCATCTATGTAGCACATGAAAAACCTGATGTGTGGGTAGAATGGGTTCTCAGGTCCTCAAATCCTCACCCTCTCCCACCAAACCATATATAGGTTAGTGAGAGAGGACAAAAACCTGGCACCCATTGCCATCCCACAATGCTGGAGGTAAAATATCCCATCAAATGAAAAATAATTGTGTACCAACAGATATTTCATGCACTCCAAAATAAACTCTCTCTGAACACTAGAATGCAATCCACACTGGTCCAAGAAGAAGGAAACTGCCTTCAAACTCAAAGAATGAGGGAATTGAGGAGCACAGGCTGGCCACATAACATGTGACTAGAGTTGATCGAACCTCTGGAAGTTCGGGTTATGCAGGTTCGGCCGAACTTCGGGACAAAGTCCGGGTTCGGGTGCGGACTTGACCCGAACTTTGACCCGGACCCAGAACCCCATTGAAATCAATGGGGACCCGAACTTTTAGGCACAAAAATGGCTGTAACAAAGTCCTGGAAAGTCCTAGAGGTCTGCAAAAGGAAGGAAAATGGGGGCAAGGGTCGGACAAGTGCCCTACAAAGAAATGGGGATAGGAAAATAACTTACAATTATTTTTAAGCTAAAATCACATAAAAAAATCAAAAATGGAGGTGGATGTGGAGTTGGAGGTTGAGGAGGCGGTGAAAGTGGCGGTGGAGGAGGAGGTAGCCCACGCTGTTTTTTTTATTTTTGGATTTTTTTTGTCTTTTTTTAAGTCAGCAATGTAGATGCACTTTTTAATTTTGTGCAAGAAACAATAATCTGTCCCTTTAAGCAACAGTAGGAACCTCTCCCTATAGAACTAGGAGATGATTTTAGATTCTAAAATCATCTCCAAGTTGTACAGGGAAAGCCTCCAGCTGTTGCTTTAAGGGAAAGATTATTGTTCTAAAATCATCTTCAAAGTGTGTGGGAAAAGCCTGTTTCAGCCGCAGAGAGCCATATTAGTGTTCTAAAATCATCTTCACAGTTTGTGAGAAAAGCCTGTTTCAGCCGCAGAGAGCCATATTAGTGTTCTAAAATCATCTTCACAGTGTGTGGGAAAAGCCAGTTTCAGCCGCAGAGAGCCATATTAGTGTTCTAAAATCATCTTCACAGTGTGTGGGAAAAGCCTGTTTCAGCCGCATAGGGAAAGTACAGTTGTACAGGGAAAGCCTCCAGCTGTTGCTTTAAGGGAAAGATTATTGTTCTAAAATCATCTTCAAAGTGTGTGGGAAAAGCCTGTTTCAGCCGCAGAGAACCATATTAGTGTTCTAAAATCATCTTCACAGTGTGTGGGAAAAGCCTGTTTCAGCCGCAGAGAGCCATATTAGTATTCTAAAATCATCTTCACAGTGTGGGAAAAGCCTGTTTCAGCCACAGAGAGCCATATTAGTGTTCTAAAATCATCTTCACAGTGTGTGGGAAAAGCCTGTTTCAAGCTGCAGAGAGCCATATTAGTGTTCTAAAATCATCTTCAGAGTGTGTGGGAAAAGCCTGTTTCAGCTGCAGAGAGCCATATTAGTGTTCTAAAATCATCTTCAACTAAAATCTTATGATTATACCGAGAGACGCCGACTTTGTCCGAAAAGGGTGTGTGACACTTCTACTAAAATCTTGTGATTATAC
>BLSH010333381.1:62128-73619 GCA_018402905.1 Glandirana rugosa | reverse complement strand
ATTTTTTTACCTCCCCGAACCTCACCCCTCTGGTCTCCTCATCCTCCATTGAAAACATGGTGATCTCGGATCACTCCCCGATAGCTATACAAATTTCTGGTCTCACCTCCCCTCCTTGCTCTAAGACATGGCGATTCCCCTCATTTTTGGCCAAAAATGAGGATCTAAAACTGTCCCTAAGATCTGCCTGGGCGGAATACTGCGAGACTAACGGGGCGCACCTTTCCTCCCCGAACTTGTTCTGGGAAGCCGGCAAAGCCTTCCTAAGGGGGCGCATTATCTCTTACACGGCACAGTATAAAAAGAAAGCCTTGCACAACTACCACCAAGCCAGTGATTCCCTCTGGGCAGCACATAGAGACTTGGCCCTATCCCACAACCCTACCACGATATCAGCTTGGCAAAAAGCCAAACAAAATTTTGATCTCTGGTCAGGACACCAGGAATCAATACATCAGGCACACTCTGCTCTTTTCTTTCATCGCAACGGCAATAAAGTGGGCAAGCTCCTAGCCAGGCTCTGCTCAGGAAGACATCCCCCGACATACATAGGAGCCCTGAAAGGACCCGACGGGGTGATCAGCAACTCCCCCTCAAGCATCAACACCCTTCTCACCGATTATTACACTGCCCTCTATACCAAAGACCCCATCGACACAGCAAAAGCTACAGCTTTTCTGAGCAAGGCCAACCTCCTCACACTCACAGCTGAACAGTTAGACCTCCTTAACGCCCCCATAACGCCAGAAGACATCCGCTCCATTATTAGCAGACTCGGACCCGGAAAGGCCCCGGGCCCAGACAGACTCTCGGCGGAGTTCTATAAGCTGACCGCCGATTTTGTCACGGACTCTTTGGAGACTGTTTATAGTTCTATCTGGGAAGACGGCCCCTTTCTCCCTACTGGATCCCAAGCCCACATTAAACTAATAGGCAAAAAAGGTAAGGACCCCCTACTGCCATCCTCCTATAGGCCCATCTCTCTCATTAATGTGGATATTAAAATCCTCTCTAAAATCATTGCGGACCGCCTTGCCCACATCCTCCCCTCTATCATTAACCCGGCCCAATCTGGCTTTATACAGGGACGCTCAGCTACACTTAACATCCACAAGGTCCTTCTTGCCCTTGAACATGCTAGAGATACACCCTGATCGAGACCTAGCCATTATTTCACTAGATGCCGAAAAGGCTTTCGATAATATAAGTTTCACCTGGCTACCTATGGTCATGGAATCATTTGGAATATCGGGTCCCATCCTAAACTACGTCCACAAAATGTATGCATCCCCCTCGGCCCGTCTGGTCACCCAACTTTATGTCTCCAGAGATCCCCCTATCCTCCTGCCAAGGCTGCCCTCTCTCTCCTCTTCTTTTTAATCTAGCCCTGGAGCCCCTATCCAGATTGATAAACTCTGCCGAGGGTATCAGTGGAATCGCGGTTGGCAACCTCACTCTTAGGTCAGCCCTTTTTGCCGACGACATCCTCCTCTTCTCCTCAAACCCTCCCCCGGATGTCTCCTATACCCAGGAACTGTTCAGAACCTTCAGAACATGTTCGGGATTAAGAATCAATTTTGAAAAAAGTGAGATCCTACCCTTGAACCCCCGGGTTTCTAGAGCCTGGACAGCGTCATCACACTTTTTGATAGCCAAGAAACACATTACATACCTGGGACTGTCCATAGGAAGGGAACCCTCATCACTATATTCACTAAACTACCCCCCCTTGATAAATAGGATAGTACAGGAGCTGGGGAATTGGGCGTCCCTCCCCCTCTCTCTCTTCGGCAGATGTCACCTCTACAAAACGGTCTCATTCGCGAGGCTTCTTTATCCCCTGCAGACCCTTCCGCTACTTCTTAAACACAAAGATGTACACAAGATACACTCTGCCCTGCTTTCATTTATCTGGCAGGGCAAAAAGCCTAGGGTGGCTCTGCGGAAGCTTTTTCTGCCGAAGGACGAGGGGGGGACAGGCCTTCCCAACATCAGGATCTACAACCTCTCTTGCCTCCTAAGGCAAGTGCTCGATTGGTTCACTGAAAAATACAGATACTCAAACCTCGACCTCGAGAGAGCCTTGGCGGTCCCCTACTCCCTCCAGGCGGTGGCCCATGCCAAACTTTCATTGCTACCCAAACATCTAAGGACCAATTCCCTCTTCAGGGACACGGTCATCGCCTGGAGGGAGGTGAGGAAAATCTTAGATTTGCCATCCGGAGTGTCCCGCTTTCTCCCAATAGCCGGGAACCCTATGTTTCTCCCGTCCGCCACTAGTAAACCATTTCTACTATGGTCCTCACAGGGTCTACAAATGGTCAGCCAAGCCTGCACCCCAGAAGGAGGGTCGGTCAGATCCTTCCCTGAGCTTGCCAGCTCTTACTCCCTACCTAAATCACACTTCTTCCCCTATCTCCAACTGAAGCACTATCTCAATACTAGAGTTATCTCCACCCCCAGACCTTTTCACCTCTCCTTCATCGACTCCCTCCCCACTGAAGGGCAATACTCAATCTCAAAAATCTACTCTCACCTCTCATGACATCAGGCCTCTAGATATTCCCTACAACCCCTTCAACCCTGGGCCAAGGCCCTTGAAGACCAAGAGGCCCCGGCCAAAATCTTAGCGGGTTACCAGAAAATACGTGCTCTAACGGTCTCCGAAAAGTGGAGGGAGACACAATTTAAAATCACACATAGAGCTTACTTCCCTTTCTTCCTTAGCCCGGAGAGCCTCTCCCTCCCCATATGCCCCTGGTGCCTTGCCCCCAAACCCACCCTACTGCATAGGTTCTGGAACTGCCCTAAGATAACGACTTTTTGGGATCAAGTCTTAAACTACATTAAAGAAATCCAAAAACACCCTATCCCCAAAGATTTAATGATATGTTTATTTAGTCACCACACACCACCCCCCCACTGACACTCCCCCCCCAGGGCCTAAAGTTTCTCATTGGGCACACCTATGTCTCTTGGCAGCTCGCAGGACCATCACCCAGGCGTGGATCAAAACAGACCCACCTCTGATATCCCAAGCGAAAGCTGCCATTCACAACCTATTCCGCATTGAATGGCTAGACACTATTACCCAGGATTTTAAGTCCTCAAAACATTTCTTCACTGGATGGAAAAAGTATCTAGAATACTCCCTCTCTCCAGAAGAAACCCATCGATACATGGAACCCTTTCAATTCTCCGAGTGGTATCTAAAAGAAGATCTTACTGGCACCTTAGGCAGGCTTAAAATCCAAAAACCTTCCCCGTCGCCTACCCCATCCCCCCTTGACATTCCACAAACTCCAGACACAATTTCAACCCAGGTGGTATACTGCTAACCTCCTCACTTGCCTCAACTCCCTGGTCGCCCTGTTTCCAACCTCTAGTTCGCAGCCCTCCCCACAAGCTGACCAGGCGTGCTCTACAAGAACAAGATCATGCCAGGCCCTCCACACAACCCCCTTTCTCCCCCAGCCCGGTCCATCTGAGGCCCCCTGGGGGATACAGATCCTAGCTAACCAGATATCTATGTCTTTTACTACTACTACTAATGTAATATCATCTTTAATGTTCCACACTTTGACTCCGATTTAATTCTGCCCCCATATGACTATTTGTCCTACTGATGCAAAAAAACTTTGTCTATTCTTGTTGCCTTGCTCGACAAGGCCCCGACTGTAAAGTTGTAAAGTTGTTTTGACACATGTAATCTCTTATGCTTTGTATAGTGTAAAATTTTCAATAAAAGAAGCTGAGGGTAAAGGTGATAGACTGGTCAACCATGTCTCCAGACCTAAACTCTATTGAGCATCTGTGGGGCGTCCTCAAATGGAAGGTGGAGGAGCACAAGGTCTCTAACATCCACCAGCTCCATGATGTCATCATGGAGGTGTGGAAGAGGACTCCAGTGGCAACCTGTGAAGCTCTGGTGAACTCTATGCTCAAGTGGGTTAAGGCAATGCTGGAAAATAAAGGTGGTCACACAAAATATTGACATGTTGGGCCCAATTTGGACTTTTTCACTTAGGGGTGTACTCACTTTTGTTGCCAGCGGTTTAGACATTAATGGCTGTGTGTTGAGTTATTTTGAGGGTACAGCAAATTTACAATGTTATACAAGCTGTACACTCACTACTTTACATTGTAGAAAAGTGTAATTTCTTCAGTGTTGTCACATGAAAAGATATAAAATATTTACAAAAATGTGATGGGTGTACTCACTTTTGTGAGATGTGTACATATTATTTTATGAATCCTACTGTATATACCTTCTGATAAATGAATGTCAAAAAGATTAATAAGGAAATATTGTGAATACAAAATATTTGACTAGTAATACTTTGTAGTGCACATAAATTCAGACCCATAATGTGTAGAACCAAATACTGTATGTTCTTACCATGAATAGGCGTAAACGCGGCAACAAATGATATAACTAAATTGATAAAGATACAAACATGTATCTATCTATACTTTATATTCACCATAATATAGTAAAAATCGAAAAAGAAAAAATATGCATACAAATAGCATTTATCAGTATAAAATGGGAAGGTGTGCATGTGTTGTGAGTACCTTTCTTCATTTTTAACAATAAATGTACATTAGCAGTATTCAGGCTATGTGCACCTGATTCTCCTTTCCTTCCATGGCAGCTGTGTGAGTCTGTGTGGATTTGGGGTTGAGGCTACTATATTGGTGAACATTACATGCCAAGACCTATTGAGCTGTATTGCTTAGCTTGGAGACACCTGGAAGTGTTGATTTATTCTGTATGTGTGCGTGATCTCATAATTGTGGATCATAACCATCCGGTAAGAGTCTGATATTGCAGTAGAGGGCATGCGTGCATGATGCATTTTCCAACTTTTTCACCTGGCTTTCCATTCAGTGGAGTGCATCACTATCCTGAGAAGTAATTGAATCCTCCTTTACACTACTTATCTCATCTGCCTCTGGTGTATGGACTAATTATTTTCATTCAATGATTTGTTTCACTACATATCTCATCTGCTTGTGGTATATGGACTAATTATTTTAATTGCATGATTTGTTTCATTGTTTGATTATATGTACTGTACACTTTTAGTACCGTTCAACCTCTTTCATAATAAGAAGCACATATCATTTGTGTATATATGTTTATATATCACTGTGGGTATTTGGTTGATATTTTATATACTGTAGGTACAGCTCTCGAGTAAGATATTACAACCTAGCACAGAAATGTTTGTTTTTTTTTAATACATTTTTATTGAATTTTGTTTGGGTGTTACATATTCAAAGAACAGACAATAACATGACAGCATAATATAGGTTACATATGATAGCACATTATTGAGGCGTATGTAACCTCATGATAGTAAAGCTACATCATGTGTCGTATAAGTCATGTAACCAATGATGAGAAGGAGGTAGTAAGGGTGTGGAGAAGAAGGGGAGCAGTAGTGGGAGTTTTATAAAGAAGGGGGAAGAGAAGAAAAGAGATACAGATGTACCTGCCCAGGCAGTGTCTAGATATATAAACCAATCTTAATGACATATTCAAAAGAACAAGGAAAATTACTCAGGTTGTGATATTCATTTTGCATGCTAGTTTGTGTATTTAAATGAGAGCCAATAGGCCCATGTATTGTTAGCTACTTCAGTCTTGCCCTTGAGTGATAAGGTAGTATCTTCCATGTGGTAGATGTGATCTACAACTTGTAACCATTGTTGAATATTCGGGACAGTAGATTTTTTCCAAAACTTAGGGATTAGGGACTTTGCAGCATTTAAAAGGTGAGGGGAGACCGATTTCTTGTAGCTATTTATTGGTTCCTCTGTGCAATTGTGTAGTATAGTCCAAGCTTCATTTTTCAGTGGTGAACCTTGTATGATAGAGGCCCAATGCAGTATGCTAAGCCAATAAGGCTGGATAAGGGGGCAGTGCCACCAGATAGGAACATGTGAGGCCTGCTCACCACATCCCCTCCAGCATTTGTCCGAGATATCCTCAAAGGTTGAGTTCAGAAACATTGGGGTGTAATGCCATCTTGCTAAAAGTTTGTAATTGACTTTGTCAATTTTGGAGAAAAAGGAAGAGGTAAGGGCAAGCTTGAGGACGATGGACCTCTGAGAGTAATTATGAGGGTGGTGTAGGTCTTTTTCCCAATTAAGTAAGAATGCTGGCCACTTTGTCGATGAGTTTGAAAGTAAGGCTTGGTAAAATTGGGATATCGGTAGCCTTGGGGGATGATCAAAGGCCATGACATATTCCACAGGGGTTAAGTCAGTTATAACACGTAGGGGTTTGGAAAGCGACCCAACAAATGCTTTGAGTTGCCAGTATCTCCACCTATCCATGTATGAGGTAGATGCCGGGTCCAGCAAAGAGCTCAATGGGTGTATGCCAGAAGGCGTGGTAATGTGATGTAGCAGCAGAGGATTATGAGAGAACTGTGCTTTGAAATTTGGGTCTTGTTTTCCTGGCAAGAAGAATACATGGCCTGTGATTTGCATTAAAGGAGAGTTGTGTGACCACTTATTTTTCTTACACAGTGAGTCCCAGATTGCAAATGTTAAACTTGTAAGAGGCGAGGTGTGTTCAGAGAGGTCACGGTGTGACCAAGGAATCCATATTAGGGGCCAAAGATTAGTACTACTGAGTTCCTGTTCCACTTGGACCCATCGCTTGGTATGGATATGATATTTCCAGTCTGATATCCTTGATAGTACACAGGAAAGAAAGTACCCCTTGGGGTCAGGGAGGGCCAAGCCTCCCTCTGATTTGGGCTTAATCAGTCTTTGTTTAGCAATCTTGGGACGCTTACGATTCCAGACATATTTGCTCAACAGTGAACTGAGGGTAGTGAAGAACCCCGGGCAAACCCTGTACGGGATCATCTGAAATAAAAAGAGCAGCCTGGGCAACACGTTCATCTTAATTATATTAATCCTCCCCAGCCAGGAGTGGGCTAGAGAGGACCATCTGTGAAGGTCAGCGCGTATGGAGTTAAGAAGGGGAGTGTAATAGACTCAAAATAGGGAGGAAAGATTTGGAGTGAGGTGGATGCCCAAATATTTCAGGGAGTGAGGTTGCCAAGAAAAAGGGAAAGCCAATTTAAGTGAAGTCTCTAACTTGTGGGGGACTGATATGTTAAGTATTTGCTATTTAGACAAATTCATTTTGAAATTAGAGATGGAGTCGAATGTTGAGAAAGCAGACATAAGGTTGGGGAGGGAGATATTAGGTTGTTGAACGTAGAATAATATATTGTCGGCATACGCCGCGTATTTATGTTCCGTGGGGCCTACTTTGATACCGTGGATGTTGGGACTGTGGTGAATTGTGGACAAAAAGGGTTCTAAGGATAGGGCAAATAGGAGCAGGGAGAGTGGACACCCCTGCCTAGTTCCATTATGTAGTGTGCATGGGTTGCTTAGGGTGCCGTTTATGTGTAGTTGGGCGGTGGGGAAGTTATATAAGGCTGAAATTCTTTGCAATATGTGAGGGCCAATGCCCAGAAAAGACAACGTGGCCAAAAGATATTCCCAGTCCACCCTGTCAAACGCTTTTTCAGCATCCGTAGAAAGCAACAGGGTGGGCTGGGAAGTCACATGCACATGCGAAATTAGGGAAAGTGTTCGTAGGGAATTGTCTCGCCCTTCCCTACCAGGGATGAATCCAGTCTGGTCGCACGAGACCCACTGGGGGATAAGGGAGGGGAGCCTGTTCACAATGATTTTGGCATATAATTTTGTATCAATATTGAGCAATGATATTGGCCGGAAACTTCCACAGAGGCTTGGGTCCTTCCCCTGCCCTTCCCTCCCCAGGAGGACAGTAATGTGAGCATGGAGTATTTCTGGTCTCAAGGCATTTTCGACAGACACTGAGTTGGCATAGCGTAATAAGTGAGGAAGTAAAGTATCTGAGAAAGTGCGATAATAGACTACCGAGAACCCATCAGGACCTGGAGCCTTGCCCATAGACATGGATTTAAGGGCAGAGCTTAGTTCTGAGGGCGTGAAGTCTTCCTCCAATGCCGTGAGAGAAGAAAGGGGGAGAGAGGGTAAGTTAGCCTGGGAGAGATATTTCTGAATCGCTGTGTCTCTAGCTGCTTTATCACTGATCACTTTATCAACATGTTATATTTGTTGGTAGAAGGCTCGAAATTCTCCAGCTATGGCTTTGGTCTCGTGGACTAGCGTGTCAGTGGGAGTTTTTATTTTGGCTATGAAGGAGGCAGATTTTGTTTGGTGCAGGGATCTGGCCAGGTAGCTGCTAGGCTTATTACCCCATTCATAGATACGTTGAGAGATTCGTTTGAAATGTCTCTTTTGGTCCTCGTGGAAGATGGCTTTAAGTTCTTCTCTTTTTTTTGTTAGCGACTGGAATAGGACTGGGGATTGTTGGGTTTTATGATGGTTTTCAAGCCTGGTTATTTCTAACAGAAGTTGAGCCTGTTGTTGTGATCTCTCTTTTTATTTATGTGAGCCCAGTTCAATGAGATGTAGGCCTTATGGGCCTCCCATACGACTCCCGGGGAAATCTCAATGTCAGAGTTATTTTGAAATATGTCGTTAGCTTGTCTGTGATCAGCTTTCTATCCGATTTTTCTGATAGGAGGGCTTCATTCAATTTCCAGTTGTTGGGTTTTACGGGCAGTGAGGGTATTTGTAAGCTAAGACGAACTGGGGCGTGATCCGAAATTGTTGTGGTTTCAATTTTGGAGTGTAGGATAAGATTAAGGTGGTGGTGGTCTAGGAAAATATAATCTATCCTAGAGTAAGAATTGTGTAATGAGGAAAAATGGGTAAAGTCTTTAACATTAGGGTGCATTATTCTCCAAGTATCAATAAGCTGGGCGTCGTGTAATAGTTTGCGAATAAAGGCCAAACGCTTGTAAGGGAGGCACGATTTACCTTGAGAGGTGTCAAGGGGAGGTTCAAGTGGTGTATTTATGCCACCTGCTAGTACGATGCATCCGTGGGCAAACTCACTCAGTTTAGAAATAATTTCAGTTAAAAACCTAGTTTGGTCTTGATTAGGTGCGTATATGTTAGCTAGTGTGCACGGAAAATTGCCCAGGCTGCCCTTTAGGAACAGAAATCTACCATGTATATCAGCAAGCATATTGTCAAGTGTAAAGGCGACATCCCGGCAAAACACAATGGCAAGCCCCTTAGCCTTATTTATGTCTGACAGGCTATAATACCACGTAGGATATTCAGGTGCCTGTAGCCTAACCTGGGTAGAGTGGGTTAAATGGGTTTCTTGGAGATAAATAATATCGCCCTTGAAGCGTTTCAACTCACGAAAGAGAGTATGTCGTTTGCCTGGGGAGTGAAGTCCCCACACATTAAGGGATATTACATTAAGGGATGCCATTGAGTCAGCTTGAGAGTCACCTTGTTGACAAATCTGGACAGGTTATGAGAGAAACAGCAGAGAAGACAATAGAGCAGGCCAAGAAAAAAAGAATAGAAAAGAAAGGGACAGGATGGGGAGAGTAGGTATAGGAACTGATCCACAGTATGGGACCATAACTTATGAATACACAAAGGTTTGCACGCAAGATATTGCAGTGCTAGTGCGGAGAGGCCAGACAGGATCTGTACGTCCCCAGCGGGCCCCCAAAGGGGGGAGACCACCAGTGAGCACAGAGCCGCTCGACCCCCCACATGGAGGGGGTGACGGTGCAAAGCCGTCAGGTAGTGGAACATCAGAGCAGGGGAGTTCGGGAGCCCCGAGCTCCACCGCCTGCACCATGTATCTCAAAGCCCAATAAGGGAAATATGAACACATGAATATACAAACATTACAAAACATATAACTTACAACTTATAATCTCTGTACCCTGAGGCAGAGCGCAGTTCAGAGAAGCCTAACAGGTGATAGGCCCAATATACATTCTGAGGTGAGCATGGCAAGACCCAGCATGTAAGGGAAGAAACAGTGCTCAAACAACAGGAACGGAGTAGCGAAAATGGGACAAAAAACAAGCAACAAAAAAAACACAATAGTCAAACTCACGTAGGATTCCTTGACCAGAATAAACAGGGAGAGGAGGCTGGGTCAGTGACAATCCTAGTGTAGTAGATCACTGCCTAGGCATTATTAGTTTATGCGTGATCGGGAAACCCTCTGCCTTGGATCGCCCACTCCAGATGGGAGGCCCGGGACGTCATCTTGCCAGCCCGGCAGTTCCGGCGGGGTAATGTTTATGTCCAAGCAAAATGACTCCAGGTCCTCTGGGAAGCACAGGACATCCGTCTTGCCATCCTGCTTTGCGATCAGGCAGGATGGAAAGCCGCATTTATATGTAATGGAGTTGGATCTCAGCTTGTCTGTGAGCAGCTTCAAAGCACGATGATGATCCAACGTCTCTTTAGCCAGATCAGGGAAGAAGGAGAGGTGAACCCCGTCGAATTCCAACAAAGTGGCTTCTCTAGCCTTCTGCATTATAAGCTCCTTTTCGTTGAAGAAGTGGACCCGGCAGATGACATCCCAGGGCTTCTCAGAAGACATGTTGCGAGGTCGGAGGGCATGATGTACCCTGTCCAGTCTAAGCGGGTGGGTTGCGGGATTCCCAAGGAGGGTATTAAAAATGCCCTGGACTGAGGCCTGGAGATCCTCATCCCTGGTGGCTTCGGGGATATATTGATCCTCCGATTCCAATTTTCTTGATCCTCTATTCTGTAGAGGGCCATCCTGTGTGCAATGGCGAGGGAACGAGTGTGGGTCTGTAGGTCTCTGATAGCTGTAGCGTGTCTATCCAAGCGGAGTTCGGATTCCTCGACCCGGCAGAGCACTTGCGCAAGGTCGGAACGGACCATCGTTACCTTTTTTTTTATGGCCCTCTCCAGGCCATGTAGCATCAAAGCCAGTTCTGTTCTGGTTGGGAGGCCGCTCACTAGTGCTGCAACATCTGAGCATCATGGTGAGATGGCCGGAGACTGGCGCCCGATGGCAGGCCTTAGACGAGGGGCAGAGTCAGTTGCGTGCGGTGAGCGGCCTAGTCCATCAGTTTCCAAGGAGTCCTCTGTTTCGGTGGCTAGGAACCGCTTAATAGAGTTGCTAGGCATATTTTTTGAAGGTAAGGACTAGAGTTGAGCGAACACCTGGAAGTTCGGGTTCTGCTGGTCCGTCCGAACTTCGTGACAAAGTCCGGGTCCGGGTCCGGACGGAACCCGAACGATCGCACGGCCGTGAACGGGATGGGAATGGGGGTAAAATGAAGGAAAACGTCGGGAGACCCCGAAAGGTCCTGAAAGGATGTCGGTAAAAACACGGATTTTCAAGCCCAGGGGTAACTAAAGTTACCCCAAGCAACAGGCACGCTAGCAAGCCCAAGGCAGGCCTGGGCCTGGGCCTGAAACAGTGCTTCAAGCCTGCCTGGTCGTCTTGGGCTTGAAGGTCCACAAGCGAGTTGAGATCAGGAATGGAAGTTTTTTATACGGATCGTTGAGATAATTCGCCAAGGATCGGTGGCTTTGTCTCCTGAGG
>BLSH010333321.1:2625358-2635848 GCA_018402905.1 Glandirana rugosa | reverse complement strand
TATCTTGCTTCTTCTTCTCTCGTGTCTATCTCTTTTCTTCCTTCTCTTCTTCCCCCCCCCCCACCCCTCCTGGGGTTCGTCGGCCCAGCACTCCGTCTGATAATAACGGTCCCCCCAAGTTCTGGGTTTCATCCGAGGAGGAAGTAGACTTTCCTATTTGTATAAGGTCTCTGGCGTTCAGAACAATATGAAGAGTGCAAACCCCTCTCGGCAATCCTAATCCAGAAGGTAAAACAAATATAGCAGGTAGAAGGCGTTGGTCACACGACACCAACCACCCTAACCGAGAACCCCCCTGGCAATAATAGTCTGCCTCACGACCCGGCTGCTTGGGGTCCTCCCCACCCCCCCCCCCTTCTTCTCTTCCTTCTTTTCTCTATCTGTGCTCTCTTCTTCTTCGTTCTATTACCAAAAATGAGAAAAAGGATTGGGGCAACCCTCTCTAGGCATTAATAGTCACGTCCTATCCACGAATATGCCAGATTTCTCAGATGGATACATTTACCCAGATTGTTTATCATTTATTGTTTTTCTGTTTAACTTACCTTACATACTACTGTACACACGCTACTTATCTGCCAAATTTCGATAACTTACATTTTGTGTCTGTCACCCTCAATGTTAATATATATATATATTGATGTAATGAGGGGGCTATGCCCTTGCTTGTTGGAGTTCAAAAAAATCATATTTGAAAAGCTCCCGGCTACTAGGCTGGAAGCCTGAGGCCTATCCGGGAGTGCCTGGTTGCTATGCGGTCTGAGGCCTATCCAGGTTGGAAGCAAGCAGCGTGGGGTTGGGGCTTCAGGCCTGGAGCCCAACCAAGTTGCAAGGATTCTGCTGGCTGGAGAATCGAGTAGTTGTCCTAGGTGAAGGAAAGTAGTGGCCAGCAGAGATGACCACCACTCCGGTCACCAGATTCAAGTGAGAACCAGAGGTTAGAGATAAAGGCTACCCAGTCGCCAGTGAAGGGACAATTCCTCCTGTTATCAGAGGCCAAGTTTGTAAAGTCTGAAGAAGTACCAGAGCAGCCTTGTTCACTAGCCGGGGAGGGTGAAGAAGTTGGGAAAGCTTCAGCAGAGCCAAGTCAGGGACCCAGCGGGACAGTGTGGGTGATACTTGGAAGCAACAGCGGGTTAGTTGTGGAGGAGCTCAAGAGATCCAGTGGCTGGCATCTGAAGCATGCAGTGAGAGACTGGGAGTTCAGTAAGAGGATCGAAAACGGATTACAGGGAGATGTGATCTGCATTGAAGTCTAAGTTGCAAGTTCAGTTACTGTAGGAGACAGCTGTTTACAAATACAGTTTGCAGCAATTCAGCTTAAAGGTCCTTGAACTGTTTAGCTGTCCTCCTATTCCTAATTTTGTCTCAGAGTCTGCCAAGTGTTTTTGCACCTGCCTAAAGGTGTCCTGGCCCTAACTCTCTCTCCTCAGTTTGTTAAGAGACAATAAATCATTTTGCATTCTCAAAGTATCTAGAGCCCAACTTACTCTATCTGCACTACACCCACTATTCCTAGTAACCCGCACTGTGAAGAGGGATGTCAGCTCTCCCCGATTCTGAAGGTCACCATTGGGCCTTCAGATGTCAGGGCCATGGCTACACAAGGAAGCAAGAAATGAGAGAAAAAAAGGGGGAAAGAAAAGAGAAAAGTAGAAGTAAATCAGAGTAGAGTAGGTCCCCTTAGCCCGGGCCTCCCCTCGCAAGGTAGCCCAGTGTTTAGGAAGCTTGGAGATATGAAATCCTGGGGTTCTACACTCTCTCAAACCTAGCTTGTTAATCTCTGCGAATGCTGGTCAATTCATCATCGATCATAATCTAGGATATTTTATGTTTTACCAATGTAAAATCAATGACGGGTGATTTCCACGCTCGCGCTGTGGTTATTTTAGCTGCAAGAAATATGAAAAATATAAGTGTTCAAAGATGTCTGGGGATCACCTCTGACAGGTCAGCAAACAGCGTTGTTTTGGGGATGTTCTGTCCCGTCACTGAGCAGACCAAATTAAATATCCAGATCCAGAAGCGTCGGACCTTTGGACAGGACTACGAGACATGAAACATATCACCTTCTTTTCCACATCCCCGAAAACAGAGGGGCGAAGTACCAGTATAAATAGGGGCCAGGTACCAGTGCGACAGCACTTTATAATTGTCCTCCACCACGGAAGTGTTAAGTATGCCCTTGTGCACCATGGTCGACCATTTTGTCCACACTTCAATTATCTCCCCTAGATCTGATTCCCATGCACTTTGGTACAAAGGTTTGTTATCCTGGTTATTGAACAGGGCATATAACTTTGTGATTCCTTCCCTTTGCTCGGGCCCACATATGCACCTGTTCTCAAAAAGGGTCCTGGTGGATATGTCAACCTTATCCTTTGATAAGATCTTCATAAAATGGATAATTTGGCACAGATGATAAGTCTACATAGGCGGCATCTGTAATGTTTCCGTAAAATAACTAGGTTGTCTTATACACTTATGATCTATAAAGTGCACTATTCTGTACAGTCCCTTGTTAACCCACCATTTGAATTGATGTATCTGTTGGCCTGGGAGGAAGTGAGGATTAAAAGAGGGGCCACCAGCAAATGGGGAGATTTTAAAAGATATAACTTGCATGCCGTGTCCTACAAACATAAGGGGTGGAATAAGGAGGGGCTCAACACCGCTCAACCTTGCCTCGCAGGAAGCCACATGAGAAGGTCCAGAGGTAGAGTCGAGCTAGCCTGTGCCTCCAAGTGGACCCATTCAAGTTTGTATGTCTCAGCAAAGATTTGATAAAGCTGGACCAATTGTGCTGCTCTACTGGCAAAATAGTTTAATATTGTAGCTTGCAAGTTTCTTTTTTCAACAGCATCAAACTGTATTTGTTTTTTAATAAAATATCAAAAGAAGAGTGTACAATATACTTCAAAACCACAACCCCACATTCCCCACATATGTTGTAGAGTGGCTGGATAGTATGTAAGCAGCTTGGTTAGGTCACAATATGAGAGGGAGAGAAATGGCAGAGTTTATCTTGAAATAAAAATTTGAGTGTATTATTTGAGAGACAATAGCCGCAAATGTTGTACAGTCATTGGACACTATGTAAGCAGCTTGGTTGGATTACAATATAATAGAGAGAGAAAAGGAAGGTTTTATTTTGAAATAAAAATGAGAGCGTATTATTTGAGAGCCAATAGCCGCAAATATTGTTCAGTGGCAGGAGAGTATGCAAAAAGCTTGGTTAAGCCACAATATAAGAAGGAGAAAAGAGACAGATTTTATATTGAAAGTTGGATGATTTTACAGAAATCATAGAATTTACAGGAAAGTTATATAACTTGACTTCCACACACACTTGATGCGCTTAGGTGCATCAAGTGCTTGGCCATAAATTCATTTAATTGGGCAGAATAATGATATAATACTTTGGCTATTGAAATTAATTAATGCTCAATCACTAAACATGCCTAGCGTTTATGTATGTTTAGATGCGTTTACATGCATCAAGCGTTTTTATCTGCCAAAACACTGCTGCTCCTGGATGTGCTAGCAGTGGGTTTTTTTTCTGCCTCTAAAAGCCTCTGCCTCTAAACTCCTCCATGTGCATGGTCACATGGGCTAAAATGCAGGAGCATTTAGAGGCAGACAAAACAAAACGCCAGATCCACCTAACAGCAGTGGTAAAAATGTCCAGTGTGCATAAGGCCTAAATTATATAATATTAAGATGGTAAAGTAAGCTGTGAGAAAATAAATATTGGATCTGCTACTAATGGTTTGTGTTTAAGTGACTCTCACCCTTAGCCTTAGTTCACATTGGTGCGGTAATGAAATGGTGCAAGTTCAGCTGAACTCGCACCATTTCATTCCCGCATGTAGAGGAAGATAAACATATTATGTTTGGGTATTCTTATACTCTTCCAATCATTAGAAATATGTAAACCATCCCAAATGCAATACAATATTACTATTGATCAGACGCTAGTATTATTCTCTATTGTTTCAGATTCAACTTAAATAACCATCACGTAGCATCAAAATTATTAGCTGCTCTGTTTACAATTAGTTCTAATAAAACTGTCATTACATTCACAAAAACAAACAAAATATCAACAATTAAGATGATGCAAGTTGTCAATGTATGCTGTAATCTTTGTCTTTAGTTCTTGGACATCAAACCATATCAGACAGGTGGATTGATGCTGTTTAGAACTAAACAAAATGAAAAGTCTTAGTGCAATATTGTTCTATTTCCCACCTAGAAATAAACAGATACAGATAAAGATCAAGAAAATATCAAGAATACTTAACTAAAGGTGCTTGTTTCCCGCCATGGGTCCCTTTCATGGCACAGGTGACCGGGATCAGACACTGGCCTCATGGCCGTTCTGGGTGAGACTAACTTATACCAGTTTGGGCTGTGGTATTAAACTTGTGGGTAAGGAAAAAGACCACCCCTAGCCAACACCCTGGTAAACAACGATATGACCTTCACATTCCTGAGGAGAGGGGGCTAGCTTGTCCATATAAGGCAGTTCAAATGCCAATAAATTGTAAGGTAACCAGAATAACCAGGATATTAGAGGCTATAATAGATATTTGTGAGGCCAACCTTAATAAGGATGCAATTTTCCCAACATGGTTATGTGTTCTGTAGTCCACCAGGGGAGAACTCAAGCAGGGCTGACAGCATTGCTTCGGATTTTACTGCAGCAGAGACATCATTGTCTGCTCTCTATAGGAATTTAGGAATTCATAGTTTTCTGTACTTCATTTTTGCAAAATATGGGAAAATATGTATGTAATGCAGAGCTGTTCTTAATATTTTTTTAATTAATTCAAGACATATACTTTGTTGCAGTGCTTGAACCAAGGTGGATTTATTACTGAAGTGTTAAGAGGCTATAGAGTGAGGTGATGTTTTTCACTATATTTTATTTGCTTTATGTGTGGCCTGACATACAGTATGTCAACATTTATTAAGAAGCATTGTAGAGATAGCATGTTATTTTTTGTGGAGCATAAAGAAAGGGACTCCAGCTCCTAGAAAATCACATTGTCCACGTGCTTTTTTTAGTTTGCATACTGCTTCTCTATCCTTTAATTTCTTAACAGTAAAAGTGAAAAAGTGAGGAATTGAGGTTGTCGTTTCTGACTTTTCGAAATTTGTATTTGGGAAAAATTCCATTGCAGCTTTTTGTTATATCTTATCTGTATCTCAGGACAAGCTCTTGCATTGCACAAGTCACTGGTGTCATTAAAGTCCTTTAGTTGGTCGTGAGAACTATCAAGGCTGACAGCCCTTAGGCCTCTCTTCTGAATTGCTGGCAGCAGCAGGTCCTTCTCAGACTGGCAGCTGTTCCTCTTAGATGCATGCCAACTACACTTGTGACTTTTCGTTATCTTATCCTTCTGGAAGCAATGGCAGAGCCTGATGGAGCTGAAAATTCACTACATAGAAAATTTACATCTCATAATCACTGCCAGCTTCACCTTTTTATATGAAAGGTATCTAAAATTGGACATGTTTTGTGTTGCATTTTATTTCTAAAATATAAATTGACATATTTTAGAACCTTTTACTTTCTCAAAACTCTTTAAAAAGAAAAACTAGTTGTTAAAAGAGCATTATGAATACGCCATGTCAATATTTCTTAATAATTCAGACATCATTTAGCTCTAAATATACCATAAGCAAAATGTGGGTTTAATATTGCATTAAAGGGTTCGTAAACCCTCACAGTTTTTCATCTTAATACATTCTATACATTTCACCTACAGTGCTTCCCACCTCTTCTCTCCTGCCCGGAAGCTGCTGCAGGCACACAGGGGGATGTTTCAGGATGGAGAGCAGGGGGAAGGGACCAGTAAAATATTTTCTGGCCCCTTCCCTTCTTGAATGAACACATTGAGCGATTGGTAATTACTTTGCTTTTTCAGTTTGTGAATGAGCAGGAAGCCTCAGTGCCCTTCCTATTCATTCATCTGTGCAGCTGAAGTTGCAGAGAAAGGGACTGATAAGTCTATGTCCTCAGTCACTTTCGGCTGGGGGTACCCTGTCAGGTAGGCTATATGGGGCTCCATGATTTTTAACAGCAGCCCTGGCCATATGTAAGGCGAATTAGCAATTTATTTTCAAACAAAAGGCATTGGAAGCTGGCCACTGTCATGGGCAACATGTATCAATACCAAAAAAAATAAATAACTTATATGCAGAATATATTAGAATTTTCACTCAGTTGACCGGGGTTAAAGTGGATAAACACTAAGAGAGACAGTGCATCGCTGAGAACAATGGAGCCATTACATATGGCTGGGAGCTGTATTCCGGGTGCTCAAGTTGGTGTGTCCTCTCAGCCACCAATAGACAAATCAGTCAAACGAAAAAGACAGCTGGCTAACAGGTTTCGGCAATAAGCCTTGCTTGCTGTGAACAAGGCCTATCGCCGAAACGCGTTAGCCATTGCTTGTGTACTCACTGGTATGTAACAATAAGGGAGATTGAGGATTATGGAGTTTCCAGCTGTCTTTTTCATTTGACTGATTTGTTTTAAAGTGGAAATAAAGTCTAAAACTAACTATTCTTAAAAATGTTCCCTCCTTCTCTTGTTACCAACCCTGCCTCCCCTGTGCAAAATAAATCTGTATATTTACCTTTTTTAAGTCTGGTCCAGTACAGTCACATGATCCTGCAGCTCTGGCTCCCCTGTGATATGCACTCGACAATGGCTAGGAATTCCAGGAGCCGTGATGTCACCCATAGGCTCCCATGGCCCAGCTACTGTTGATGCCCCCTCCTCTCCCCTGCAGCAGCTGCTCACTGACACTGGAGCTTGAGCTGCAGGACCACATGACTGGATCAGTCATACATAATAAAGGTGTATACTAAAAAAGGTAAGTATACATGTCTTTATTTACACAGATTAGACAGAATAGGTAGGGGGAGGGGGTGAAGGAACATTTTTAAGTATAGTTAGCATTAGGCTTTAATTCCACTTTAAAGGCTATGCACTGCATTATAGGTTTTTGCTTATTTCTGCTAGGCAACCTGGCCATTTTCAATCATCGCAAATCCCCGGGGATTCAGCATTAACCCATGGTAGCGGTGAACCTGAACATCATCTCTAGGGTCAATCATGGCTCCCTTCATAGATGCAGCGGATTAAGTAAGCAATTCACACAGGTGCCCGCTGTCAGAATACATTAGCTGGCACTACAGATTCGTCCATCTGCACTGTTCATTGTGGATGGGGGAATTAAGTGATTAACTTGTATGCTTTAGAGGGAAATTCTTTAAAAAACTCAGAAAACATATTTATAAGATGCACTTAGTAAAACGGTGTAATGTTTATGAAGTTCTGAAATATGTCATGCAAGAAACGTTGCTGAACTCTTCAGCAAAATGCTAGTTGCTTGGTTGTCATCCTGAGCCTCTATATTTACTGTTTGCTTTGAAGTCTGCTTTAGAAACCATTAAATGACCATTTACATTTTTGCAGGGCGTTTAATGCACCCAACTTTAAGGTGCATTATGTTGCTTGTTAATGTGTGTTGCACTCAACAAAATGCTCCATAAAAGTTGTATATACAGTCAGGTCCATAAATATTGGGACATCGACACAATTCTAAACTTTTTGGCTCTATACACCACCACAATGGATTTGAAATGAAACGGTACAAGTTGATCTTGGTCTCATCTGTCCATAGGATGTTGTTCCAGAACTGCGAAGGCTTTTTTAGATGTTGTTTGGCAAACTCTAATCTGGCCTTCCTGTTTTTGAGGCTCACCAGTGGTTTACATCTTGTGGTGAACCCTCTGTATTCACTCTGGTGAAGTCTTCTCTTGATTGTTGACTTTGACACACATACACCTACCTCCTGGAGAGTGTTCTTGATCTGGCCAACTGTTGAAGGGTGTTATCTTCACCAGGGAAAGAATTCTTTGGTCATCCAGATTCCAAATGCAAATAGCACACTTGAAATGAACTCTGGACTTTTTATCTGCTCCTTGTAAATGGGATAATGAGGGAATAACACACACCAGGCCATGGAACAGCTGAGCAGCCAATTGTCCCATTACTTTTGGTCCCTTAATAAGTGGGAGGCACATATACAAACCATTGTAATTCCTACACCGTTCACCTGATTTGGATGTAAATACCCTCAAATTAAAGCTGAAAGTCTGCAGTTAAAGCACATCTTGTTCGTTTCATTTCAAATCCATTGTGGTAGTGTATAGAGCCAAAAAGATTAGAATTGTGTCGATGTCCCAATATTTATGGACCTGACTGTAGAATTTATGCAAGTCAATACACCGCACACCAGTGCATTGCAGCACAGTGACCGAACATACCAAAAATGCTACATGCACTTTTTTGGTGTTTTAGGCAACATGCATTGGGGTGCCATTAAGAAAGAATAGCAATACAGCCCATTAACATATATAGTATAAGGCAGGGATATGCAATTAGTGGACCTCCAGCTGTTGCAGAACTACAAGTCCCATGAGGCATAGCAAGACTCTGACAGCCACAAGAATAACACCCAGAGGCAGAGGCATGATGGGACTTGTAGTTTTGCAACAGCTGGAGGTCCGCTAATTGCATATCCCTGGTATAAGGCATCATAATGCTGCTAATACAACTGCCTGAAAAGTGTCTTTATATTATCTTACTACAAGCTCCTGCACAGCCGCAATTAGATGGAGTTGAAGGTTCAGCACTGTCAGTGAATCAGGGCTCTATTATAGTGTTATGCTGTTTAAACACCTCAGGACTGTACTGCTTTTTTATTCTATAGTCCAATGGACAGGCAGTTGACACCAAGAAGCTAGGATGCTACAGGTAATTATGATATCACCTTAAAGTAGAACTACAGGCAAAACTTTTTTTTTATTTTGGATAGTGTAAGGGAGGGTTATAGCCCCTGTCAGATTTTTTTTGCCACCTGTGTCTCGTTGCGGAGATTTCCCTTTACTACATGTCCCATAGCCAAACAGGAAGTGAGAGGGAATCCCTGTAAATCAAGGGAGTTCCTTGGGGACCTCAGGTCATCAGAACTAGTGTACCCATTGGAAGATTTCCAATGCGTACAACCTAAAATGGGGTCAATCTGGGTAATTTCTCTTACTTTCACAGGACAGGACAAATAGAGAGACTATATTTCCTTAATGGGGACACAGACAGCAATAAAAACTGACAGGGGTTCTAATCCCTCTCCACTCTGTCCAAAACAAAAAAAAATGTTTTGCCTTTAGTTATACTTTAACAGCTAGGCAGGGGGGTAGGGTATATAAATCAGATGTGTGGCTAGATAGAGTTACAAATACTGTGGGAAAAGCAATTTTCCTGTGGCCCCATCTTAGTAAAAAAAAAAAAAAAAAGTTTGAACTGTTGTCAACACATTTTTAATTAACCGCTTGCCGTCCGCCCGCCGCCAAATGACGGCGGAGCGGAGCGGCTCTCGTTCCGGGTGGACATCATATGACATCCTCCCTTTAAGCCGGGATTGCGCGCGATCGGTGGCGGCGTGTTCCTGGGGAACACTGCCTGTCACCGACACAGGTATCAGCCGCCAGCCGGCGGCTGATACCTTGTGATCGGCTGTGATCTACTTCACAGCCGATCACATCCAATGTAAACAGAGCATGTACATAGCAAAAATGACACCCCAAAATATATTCTGCTATTCCTCCTGAGTATGGCGATACAACATGTGTGAGACTTTTACATAGCCTGACCACATACAGAGGCCCAACATTGAACTAGCACCTTCACCCATCACTGACCATGGTGTGTCACCCGTCACCCATCACTGACTGTGTCGTGTCACCCATCAGTGACTGTGGAATGTCACCCGTCACCCATCAGCGACCGTGGCTTGTCACCCAACACCCATCAGTGACCGTGGCGTGTCACCCATCAGTTAACCGGCACATCAGTGGCCTGTCACCCAACACTGACGTAGCCTGTCACCTGTCACTCATCACTGACCATGGCCGTCACCCATCAGTAACCACCGCCAGTCACCCGTGACCTGTCACCCCTCACCCATCAGTGACCACCGCCAGTCACCCATCACTCATCAGTGACCACCGCCAGTCACCTGTCACCCGTCACGCATCTGTGACCACCGCCAGTCACCCGTCACACATTAGTGATCACCGCCAGACACCAGTCACCCATCAGCGACCACCGCCAGGCACCCGTCACTCATCAGTGACCACCGCCAGACAAGCGGCACCCATCAGTGACCACCACCAGTCACCTGTCACCCAGCAGTGACCTCCACCAGACACCCATCACCTATCAGTGACCACCAACAGACACCCGGCACCCATCAGTGACCACCAACAGACACCTGGCACCCATCAGTGACCACCGCCAGTCACCCATAACTTATCAGTGACCACCGCCAGTCACCCATCACCGTCACCCATCAGTGACCTTCACCCGTCACCCGCCCACTTCCAGTGACTACCCACTGCCACTACCCACT
>BLSH010333321.1:2607930-2623745 GCA_018402905.1 Glandirana rugosa | reverse complement strand
CCACTGCCCACAGACCGTCATCAGTGACTACCTACCGCCCACTGACCGCCACCAGTGATTATCCGCTACCCACTGACCGCCACCAGGGACTACCCACTGCCGACAGACCACCTGACCACCGCCAGTCACCCGCCATCCATCAGTGACTACTGCCAGACACCCGTCACCCATCAGTGACTACCGCCAGACACCCGTCACCCATCAGTGACTACCGCCAGACACCTGTCACACATCAGTGACCACCGCAAGGCACCCGTCACCCATCAGTGGCCATCGCAAGGCACCCATCACCCATCAGTGACTACCGCCAGACACCTATTACCCATCAGTGACTACCGCCAGACACACGTCACCCATCAGTGACCACCGCCAGACACCCGTCACCCATCAGTGACCATCGCCAGTCACCTGTCAGTGACCGTCACACCCATGAGTAAACATCACCTGTAAAAGTCTCACACATTTGGCATCGCCATACACGGGGGGGGTAGTAGAATGTATTTTGGGGGGTAATTTTTTCTATGTACATGCTATGTGTTGGAAATATCTTATAAATGGACAACTTTGTGTAAAAATAAAAGCGTTTTTCATTTTTTTCCCACATTTTCCAAAAACTACTGGAAAAAAAGGACATGTTCGAATGACTCATTATGCCCCAGAGATTATACGTTGGGGTGTTTGCTTTCCAAAGTGGGGTCATTTTGTGGGCAATTCCATTGTCCTGGTGCTCCAGGACCTGCAAAAGTGTAATAGGTAGGTGGTTGAGAAATGAGATGTGTATTTTGTATTTGTACTCGTAGAACGCCTGCAGGTGCTAGTTCAATGTTAGGCCTCTGTATGTGGCCAGACTGTGTAAAAGTATTACACATGTGGTATCGCCATACTCAGGAGGAGTAGTAGAATGTATTTTGGGGTGTCATTTTTGCTATGTACATGCTATGTGTTGGAAATATCATATAAATGGATAACTTTGTGTAAAAAAAAAAAGCGTTTTCATTTTTTTCCCACATTTTCCAAAAACTACTGGAAAAACATGACATATTCAAAAGACTCATTATGCCTCATAGATTATACGTTGGGGTGTTTTCTTTCCAAAATGGGGTCAGTTTGTGGGCAATTCCATTGTCCTTGTGCTCCAGGACCTTCAAAAGTGTAATAGGTGGTTGAGAAATTATATGTGTAATTTATGCTTGTAGAACGCCTGAAGGTGCTAGTTCAATGTTGGGCCTCTGTATGTGGTCAGGCTATGTAAAAGTCTCACACATGTGGTATCGCCATACTCAGGAGGAATAGCAGAATGTATTTTGGGGTGTCATTTTTGCTATGTACATGCTATGTGTTGGAAATATCTTATAAACGGTCAACTTTGTGTAAAAAAAATGCGTTTTCATTTTTTTTCCCACATTTTCCAAAAACTACTGGAAAAAAATGACATGTTCAAAAGACTCATTATGCCTCATAGATTATACATTGGGGTGTTTTCTTTCCAAAATGTGGTCATTTTGTGGGCAATTCCATTTTCCTGGTGCTCCAGGACCTTCAAAAGTGTAATAGGTAGTTAAGAAATGAGATGTGTAATTTATGCTTGTAGAACGCCTAAAGGTACTAGTTCAATGTTGGGCCTCTGTATGTGGTCAGGCCATGTAAAAGTCTCACACATGTGGTATCGCCATACTCAGGAGGAATAGCAGAATGTATTTTGGGGTGACATTTTTGCTATGTACATGCTATGTGTTGGAAATATCTTATAAATGGTCAACTTTGTGTAAAAAAAATGCGTTTTCATTTTTTTCCCACATTTTCCAAAAACTACTGGAAAAAAATGAACCATTCAGAAGACTCATTATGGCTCATAGATTATTAGTTGGGGTGTTTGCTTTCCAGAATGGGGTAATTTTCATTGTCCTGGTGCTCCAGGGCCTTCAAAAATGTGATAGGTCGTCATGACATTAGATGTGTAATTTATGTCCCTAGAATACCTGACGGCACTCCCCTCCCTGCATGTTGAGCCTCTGCATGTGGCCAGGCTGTGAAAAAGTCTCAGACATGTGGTATCTCCATACTCAGGAGGAGTAGCAGAATGTGTTTTGGGGTGTAATTTGTGGTATGCATATGCTGGGTGTGAGAAATAACCTGTTACAATGACAATTTTGTGGGAAAAAAAAGAAAAGAAAAAAAAATCTTCATTTTGCAAAGAATTGTGGGAAAAAATTACAACTTCAAAAAATTCACCATGCCTCTTACTAAATACATTGGAATGTCTACTTTCCAAAAAGGGGTCATTTGGGGGGTATTTGTACTTTCCTGGCTCGTTAGGGTCTCAATAAATGAGATAGGCCGTCAGTATATCAGGTGTGATCAGGTGTGATCAATTTTCAATGATTGGCACCATAGCTTGTAGACTCTATAACTTTCACAAGGACCAAATAATATTCAATTATTTGGGTTATTTTTACCAAAGATAGGTAGCAGTATAAATTTTGGCCAAAATTTACAAAGAAAAATTACTAATTTGCAAAATTTTATGACAGAAACAAAGAAAAAGGCATTTTTTCAAAAAATTTTCAATCTTTTTTTATTTATAGCACAAAAAATAAAAAAGACCCTAGTGATTAAATACCACCAAAAGAAAGCTCTATTTGTGTGAAAAAAAGGACGCAAACTTCATATGGGTACAATGTTGCATGACTGAGTAATTCAAAGTGTGATAGCACTGAAAGCTGAAAAATGGCCTGGACAGGAAGGGGGTTTTCGTGCCCGGTACTGATGTGGTTAATTAAAGTTCTTAAATGCGTATACAAAATGGCACCACTGTAAAGCTCAATTCAGCAAGTGCAAGTGCCTTTCAAATATATTCCATGTAATTAGGTCCATTAATGTGATTAGGAACCAACAATATATGCAACGATCAGGATAACTAGATTGTTGGAGGGATTGAGCTTAATAAACCAGCCTGATTAGACAATGATGTATCCTGAGTATAAGTAGACCTGGTTTAAGCAAGTTTCCTTGCTTATGTACTCCATGCCAGGTACTTGGTCATCGTGGGAAACTGGCAAAGGTGCATACGTGGTTTGCTCTTTGGCTGAAAATGGAATTTACCACATGGATGATAATACATGTAAGGTAGTTGATAATGTATTCATGAGCCAATGATGTATAACAGACCTTGGTTTATGTGCATGACAAAGCATCTCAAGTGCCTCTGATGGACAAGTCCCAGCAATGAGCTATAAGCTTAGAACTCAAAGCAAAGAACTCAAGTTTATCAAACAAGCAGATGTGTTCAGTATTGCTCCAAAACATATATTTAAAATTCTAATTTCATACTACACAGAAATGATTGTCATTAGATGTCTGCTAAATGTAAGCAGTTCATTATTTGAATAATTATGGAGTGGTTTCTCCAGCAGACAATCTCCATTTTCCTACAGGACACGGTGTACATTGGGCCATTGAGTATTATGCAAGGCTATATAGTCAGAAAATGTCTTTTGATGCAGTAAAGGCAGTAGAGGCACACCAGCTTGGGATTTTTGTGATGTTTAAGTAGGAGGGTGAGCAACAAGAGAATGGCCATTTGTGAGTGGATGTCCACCACTGACCATTGTTCTGTTGGGCCTTTTCAAGGTTCATGCGGAAATGCAGGCATCTGGAATAGTGAACTTTATGTTACATGATCCAGGGATGTTTTTGTAACTGCTTTATATTCAGATTTTGAAAAAAATAAATATTTATTGTAACATCTGCTTTTTTCATTGTGTCTGTGGGATTTTGTGACGTTAAGCCTTTGCTGTTAATAAAATGGTATGTATTTTTACAGTCATTTTCCTAAGTGTTTTGTGTTTAGATGCCTACCACTATAACATGGCTAATTTTTTAATCAGAGTTTTATAAAAAAAAAATCCAGTGTAGCACAATTTGGCACATTTTCACAAAGAAAATAGGAGTACTGCCTCTTGTCACATGATTACGATGTAACGTGATTGTCAAATGTATATGATGATGTTATGTGATGTGATGCAGCACAACCTCCCTCATACTGTATGTTTCTCTTTGTGTGGATGCAGTTACAGTGAAATTGTAACAATTTTCAGAGAAAGAGAGAAAGATGCACGTGGATTCACTGCCATTCAGTAGAAAAAGATGCTGGAAACTATGGTGATTTAGGTATGACAACTAGCTGCAAGTTACGTGAAAGCTATGAGGAAAAATAAAGTCACGACAAGCCCCTGGAATAAATGAAATGCAACATTTTTATGTTTGGCTTTTTAAACTGTACTTTCCATTACTATTTGTTCAATAGATAGCATTCAAAAGAAAGACACACCAACGTAACTGTAGGGTTAATTTACTTAAGGCAAACAGGCTGTTCACTGAGCAAATTATTTTTTCCCCTTAGCTGAGTCAGCAGAGCATCCCCTTATCCATTATGCTAAGGGAAAATTCTCTTGCAAAAGGAACAGACTATTTGCCTTTAGTAAATTAAGCCCTTTGTTTCCATATTACCATCACTACCCAGAAAAAACTGTTATCTTGGAAATTAGCGGGATCATATATATGATAATGCCGCTTTGACATGGGAATCTCATTCCATCTAGGCATATATGAAATTAAAACTCTCTAAAAATGAATACATATGCAAACTTTATACTTGTAAAAAAACTTTATTTTGCCATGTGACTAAAACTCCAGTTTTGTATATGTTAGTTTAAAGAGGAGCTCCAGTCATTTTTGTAAAAATTAAAAGTCAGCAGCTACAAAAAACTGTAGCTGCTGACTTTTAATAAACAGCCACTCACCTGTCCCAGGATCCAGCACTGTGCTCACCCGAGCCCTTTTCTCCACCTGCCTTTGGTCCATGGCACCGGCAACTTAACTGTGGGCACCTGGCTGTGGCAGCTTGCAGCTGTGGCTAGGCAATTTGAGCGGAAGTGGGAGCAGGTACCTGTCAAATCCAGGTACCCCCCCAAAAAAGAAAGGGTCAATATTGAAAGAGGAGCCAGGCAGGATGCCGCAAAGTGGAACTTCCCATTTTAGGTGAAGCTCCGCTTTAAGAAAGTTGTTGATTCAGACGCGTAGCTTGGTCTATGGTTTGTAAAGCAAGAAGAGCCACTTGGCCCTTATATAACATCCCATCTTGTCATGGTGTATAAATTTTACATTAAACCTTTAAAAAAAGGTTGCCCTTATATACAACATCGTATAACTTACACTTGGTGAATGGGTAGGGTTTATAGTCTTCATTGCCACAGTAATCTTCTTTACAGCCCAAAGACTGCCTGCATGACACCTGAGGCAACTCCTTAGTTAGGAAGAAGGCCATTAATTATTATGAATAGTTGGCAGCTTCGACATGATTAAACCACAAACATTTGTGAGGCTGTGTGTGGCAGTATGTATTATGGTGCAACACTTCTGTTTTACTAAATGTATTTCTTTTTTCCCGCAGGCCTTTTAGCCAAGTGGTCATTATCATAGCTCTTTAGTGGTTATGGTTGGCAACGCATCACTTTCACTACTGGTCCATGTAAACATTTTGTTTCTGTGGTCGAGTAAATACAGGTAAGGCACTGACTAAATCTAATTACCAATAAAATCAGTACAACACTTAATACTGGAAGGCATGACTTGGCTGCTCTGCTTCATTTACTGGTATAAGACTTCTTTTACAGCCTTGTTGCCCTAGTGCCGGAGTCTCCAAACTTTCTAAAGAAAGGGCCAGTTTATTGTCCTTCAGATTTTAGGGTGGCCGGACTATGGCCATCAGTAGTGGAAATTTTCCTGGCATTGGGGGAGTAAATATTGCCACATTTGGTATTAAGGGGAGGAGCAGTGCACATCATTGGTATCATTGGGTGGAATAGTGCCCCATTATTGGTAGCGTGGAAGATATTGTGCTTCATTGTTGGTGTCAGTTGGCAGAATAGTGCCTTTTATCAGTGGCAGGAGTAGTGTCCCAAGGGCCAGATAAAGGCAGGCAAAGGGCCGCAGTTTGGAGACCACTGCCCTAGTGTATTAGGTACTACAGAAGTTGTTTCGTGTTGTGGCAATGTTATTTTCAGCTATCTTTCCCAGCCACATAGTAGGAAACTTTACAGAATAAAGGACACATTTGCTTATGCAGAGGGTATTATGATATTTAAAGCATCTGTCCCCCTTTTTTAACATATGTCAAGTTACTCACGTTGAAGAAACTAGGGTGACAATGTGCACCCACTGTACTGTATCAATGGAAGAGCAATTTTAAACATTAACATTTTTTTACATACATTTTTCTACTTATCTTGGTTTGTCAGCATTAGCCCAGGAACCATTTTTCTTTGCTTTTAGGAATCAGTAGAGAGGGGCCTGACATCAAAGGCTTGCCATGTAAAGAACACCCACCATTACAAACGGACATGCCTGACACGGTCTACTTTGGCACTTCCTATGCACACAGAAATTCTCCTATGAACACTGAGGCCTCATGCACATTGGACAGTATAAAAACAGTAGTGTTAGCTGTAGAAAGCTGTAGCTGTAGAATGAGTATTTCAGCATTTTTGCAGTAGTGTTTTTTAGCCCCAGTTCACACTTATGCAACGCGGGAACCAGCGTGATTCCAGTGCGGGTTCCCACATCGCATGTCACTTGCCGGCAGTTCACACCTGACATCTGAGAACCAATGCGGGTGTCAATGAAAATTAATGATACCCCCAGATCGTTTCACAGATCGCAGTGTGAACTGTCAAATGGTGCAGGAATCAGATTGCATAGGTCTGAACACCCATGCAATTCAATTCCAGTGCAAATGTAATGCAAATTCAGCCATTCAAACTTTGTATGGCTGAATTTGCTTCACAAAGACATGTGCACAGCAATGTGATGCGAATGTGAACCCAGTCTTAGCATTTATTAGCTGTTGTGGTATTTTGCTTTTTTCTGCAAAACTATAGTCCCACAAAGCTTACGGCTCAAAGACGCTGATAAACACAGAATAGCCGTGTTTTTCAGCGTTTTTAGCTTTTATCTGAGTTAGAGCGTTTTTACAGCTGAAAAACTCCTCTTAAGGCCTCATGCACACAGGATGTTAGAAAAACGTTCTAACAACGTCAGTAGCTTTGTAGTGAGTTTTTCAGTTTATTTCAGCGTTTTGCCCTAGCATTTTTGAGCGGTAACGTTTTTTTTTTTCAATGGACCAAAAACCTCCAAAAATGTTGGTGAGATGTGTTCTTGCCCTTTTTTGAACGTTTTTGAGTATTTTTGAGCAGTAGCATCTTTTTTTCCTTCAATGGGTCTAAAACGTCCAAAAACATTGGTGAGCGGCGTTTTTTTCACGTTTTTGAGCATTTGAAAGTTTTTACAGCTGAAAAACGTCTCTCAGGCTCCACGCACACTGGGCTTAAAAAAGTCTGTTCTCTTGGGAGTAAAAAACGTCCATATAGAGCATTTTTTGTACAAAGTTTAGACGAGTATAGGAGAGTTTTACGTATTTTTCTGCCAGTAAGCGCCAATCTGGAACGCGAACCAGAAGGTTTTTTTTTAATGCCTCTAAACGTTGATCTCAAAATATGCCTGTAAACGTCCTAATGTGCATGGACACATAGGATAACATTGAGCTGCTTCTACAGGCAGAAGATAAAACTCCTCTAGAAGCAACGTTTTTTACGCCAGTGTGCAAGGAGCCTCAGAACCCACTAGTCTTGGGTTTTTTTACAGCTCAAAAATGCCCCAGCTAAAAACAGTTGATAACTGTGTGCATGAACACATAGGATAACATGATGGGGAGTTTATTAACTGTAGGAAAAAATGTCTGAAGCTAGAAACAGCAGCTGAAAACGTCCAAAAATGTCCTGTGTGCATGAGGCCTTAAACCCACTAGTTCTTGTTTTTTTCCAGCCAGAAAATGCCTCTTCCAAATAACGCTGATAAAGGCCAGTGTATGCATAGTCACATAAGATAACATGCTGGGGAGTTTACTGGCTGCAGAAAAAAATGCCTGTAGCCAATGACAGCAGTTGTCCAGTGTACATGAGGCCTGATACTGATGTCAATCATGGGATGTTTATTGCTGGAAGGGGCTGACCACAAATTGCATGATTGCCACCACATTCACAGAATGATTGAACGAAAAGCCAATCACGGGCAGAATTTAAACTCCATTTATACAGATAGCTATGGTATATATAGTATATGCTTTTAAATATATTGTCTTCAAGTTGAACTATCATTTTAAATCACATTTTTAATGTTTAAAGTTGCTCTTCCATTGATACAGTACAGCGAGCAAGCCTTGTCGCTCTAGGAAAGGACGTTCATTAGGATTACCAGATGGAAATAAAAGAAATAAAGCCTGAAAAAATAAAACGAATGCAACTACTCTGCATAAGGACTGATAAGCTTATACATTTCTGTCCTTGGGTTTAGAAACACTCTAGCAGTCTGGAAGATTACAGGTGAATGCTTATAAGGCAGTATAAATTCCTCAGTACATTTTTCTTGACACGTATGACGCATTTCTATGGCCACTTATGTTAAGTGTAGCGTTTACAAGGTAGGCTTCCAGAGCTCTCGTATGGTATCAAAGAACAGTGTGCTGTAGCTGCCAATTCTGCCGATAATAATTTATGTGTTGACTGACAATGCTACCTGTTACTATCAAACTGTTATGTTAGGTAAAATGATCAGCACCAGTTCAATGCCAGCTATGGCTCCTGAGGTCTCGTCTACTGCTATGAACATAAGACACCTTTTCGGTGTTCCTTTTCCCAGCTCCGCACTTTTCCTCCATCCCTGAAAACACCGGCAGAATTATTAAATATAAACACACACAATCAGATGTCTCAGGCCAGGGGACTGCGGGGAGAGCAGCTAATCTTTCCGTCCTATGTCTCCCTGCGTTCCTCTAGCTCTTGAATTCATGGTGAAGGATTATGGGAGACGCTCTCTTTATCTAGGTGGCAAACAGGACACGCGAGAAATATTTGCACCCCCAAATTGGAGAGATTAGGACATATTTGCCAAGGATTGGGGAGTTTTATCGCGTGTGACAGCAGCTGCTGGTTAATATTCATGAGATGGATAAGTGGGGAAGAGCAGCCCTGACAGGTTTGCATGGGGGGAGTAAAACCATATCAGGGAAATTAACCAAGAGAACACTGACGGTGAGAGAGAGACACGAGGAGGGAGAGGAGAGGGAAGTCATCGTGTTGGATAGAGAGATCTGCACTGAAGAGTGAAATAAGCAGGGAGAGAAGCTTACATACAGACTTATTCAGTAAGGTGAAGAGCAGTATGAAAAGTGCATTATTCCATAACAGCCAGTCAGTAGTCATGTTTCACTGATCTGACCTCAGTAAACGGAAATCTAAATAGGTGATGTGTGCTACTGCACCTGTCATGCTTTGTTGAATAAATCCAACAGTGGCACTGGCCAACTGTCCTGGATTCCCAGGATTGTAAAGTGTGCCTATGGGCTTCTCCTATTTAAAATGTCTACAGCACTTTAGAGCATGCACTTTCAGCTCATTTATGGGGCACCTGAGAGCCCCAAAACCAGGGTGGTCTATTATGCAAATTGTGACAACAGCTTGCATGGTCATACTCTGCCCTGTCCTCTTCCATTCCTCATACCTCCTTTTTTGGCAATTTCTGTAAATGTAATAGGCTGCCACACTGACCATTAACAAGGCACAGGGGCCAGGCACAGTCCAACTTTACAAGTTTGGGTGCCAATTTGAATAACTTAATACCCTGAGTTTTGGGACTTTGAGGGCACCATGAAACAATTTGAAAATGTTTATAGACATGCTCATCTGTCCAGCAGAAAATGTGGAAAAACCTACTATTTTACTTTAAGACATACTTTATAGAAGCTATATGCCATTGCCCAATACTATCCTGCTGTACAATATACTTATTGGCTTATTTAACACAAGAGTGCAAAGAGCTATGAGGATGTGAAAAAGTTCAATAAATTCTATAAACTAGTGCTCACCTTTCATTGTTTTATAGCAGGTGATATAAATTGTATTACAGCAACCTTCGGTAGGAATTGCTCTGATATGTTTTAATGTTACTACTCCTGGAGAGAATTCTAATGGATATTTGTAATAACTATGATGTAATCATTTCATTATTATTAGAAATGTTATGGTTGTTAATTTATGAGTATACAAAAGAAATGTTTAAAAGGAAATTAAGTTAGACTCAATGGGGTTGATTTATTAAAGTCAAATAGTCTATTCACTTTGCAAGGGAAGTTGCACTTTGCATAAGCTTAGTGCATGAGGTGAAGGTCTGCTGACTTCCAATAGCTAATTTTGTGCAAATTCTCCTTGCATGATTCGGTATTCTTTGAAAGGTGAAACTTCAACACATTCTCTAAGCTCTGGGGCAAATTCCCCTGCAAAGTTCAATTTCCCTTGCAAAGTAAACAGATACTGGACAAAGTATCAGGTTATCTTGACCAGATGGACCCACAAATACAGGAGGGCTCTTGGCTCCTCCTCTTTCTTTCCAGAGGCCTCCTGCAAATATGTTATGTCGTGCTATTTTGCTCACCTTTTTTATGTCTTCAGGCTGGTCACATGATGCCACAGAGTCCCCCTCCTCTTCTTCTTTGCCTCTTCTCCATGCTGGACAGTCCTCAGAGATGCAGAGAGCAGGGCTTATGTAATATAGTCAGCATCACACTCTTAACCATTACATAGTGGATATAGGGTGCTTCTTAAGGGGACAGGTCCATGATGCCCTGTTCCCACAGTATGTCTTCAGTCTTCTGCACTGAGTGGTGCCGGTAGTTATTTAACATGGATTTCTGAGGACATCTTGTGAAGAAGAGGTACTGCAGGGAACAGCTAAATATTGCAACTAAAACTGCTTATTTTGGTGGGACATTCCAAAAAAAAACATTACCTTATACTAACTAATTACCTTATACTAACTAAGATCATGTTTAAGATTCAACTTGCAGAGCATGCATGCAGGGTTCCGCATGCTCCCCCACATGACATGTGACGGTGTGCCAGTAGGAGTTGTGGAGAGGCAAGGGGAATGTCATGTGTTCTAGAAGTACTATGCATTCCTCACATGGTACAGCAGCAGATCAGGACAGACCAGGAACAAAGTGAAGGTAAATGTAAAGCACCTAAAGTGAATTTATTACTGAGCTCCGTGTAGGTAAATATTATTCTAGTGATAAGTTTTGTGTAATATGGAGTCTGAATGCACTTAACTATTCCAAACATTTAAGGAAAAAAAACGAAAAGATGAAATAAAGGTGAATCAGATCATTGGCCGTCGACAGCTCTTGCTGACTTAGTATGCAAGTGGAAAAAAAAATGATAGACAATCAGATATATACACAAACAGCTCTAACATTTACAGAGATATTTAACATATTTTCTTACCATTAATCTGATGCAAGATGATAAAGGAACATTGCCGTTTTTGGTTTTGGTCAATTTGGTGCAGGTTAAGGCTTATTTCTTTTTTTTAATAAAAAAAGTTTGTTTGTAATACTGTTTTTTTAACACATTTCTCTTTGGTCACCATCATATGCATTATCAGAATTACAATTGGGTCCTATTTCTGCCTATGTTTGGCAGATTTGTGGTCTTTTTTTAGAATAATTGTTTTTGTATGTATGTAACCATGTCATGAGTATTGCCCCATGTTCATTCAATTCTTTTCGTCTACCATCATCATGCCTAGATGGTTGTTATTTTAAATACATCAATAAATGTTAATTTTTATTGTACGAGATTTGTTTTTTGGTGAGTTGGTCCTCCCATTTAAAGTCTCACCAAGAGGGAGTTTTTTCTTGTGCTTCAAATCAGAATTACAATAGATCTGGATTCCACATAAATTATTCTGAGTCCAGCATGACTGTTTATTTTAATGGTGAACTTGATTTGCATCAGTATTCTTGCCCATATGTGCTCTGAAAGCCCTTTGCTAAATAAAGCATTTTATCTTTTCTTCTCAACCTTCTTCCTTCCTCTTTCCTCATCTAAGAGCAATGATATAGTGCTAGTAGTTCAGTGCATGCACAAAAACTGCTAATTTAGCCTAGCCATAGAGGATAACCATTGAGTGCTATAGAGATGACTTGCCACATTGGCACTCCAATTTAAGACTCTAAACTCTGTATGTGTTAGATACTGGGAACACTGCACTAGAGAACATGGGCATCTGGAATTGGGGCAGGCACAATTTTGTCAGTCTCTGGATGCAAAAGAAAGCTTTAAAAGAAATTCCAAATTGAATCAATAATTGCAGACTGATAAAATGTGTTATACCACTATCAGTCATAACAATATGACTGCTCACCATAACCCATCAAGGCATGGACTCCACTAGTCTTCTGAAGGCATGTGTGGTATTTGGCATCAAGACTTCTGTGGTATCCGGCATCAAGATATCAGTAGCAGATCTTTTAAGTCCTGTAAGTTGTGAGGTGGAGTTTCCATGGGCACCTTCTTCCATTGCTCCATGGTCCAGTTCTGATGCTCACATGCTCATTGTAGGTACTTTTGGCAGTGGATATGGGTCAGAATGGGCACCCTGACCGGTTTGTGGCTACACAGTCCCATACACAGCAGACTGTGATGCACTGTGTGCTTTGACACCTTTTTATTGGAACCAGCATTAACTTTTTCAGCAATTTGAGCTGCAGTAGCTCTTTTATTGGATTGGACTACACAGGTCAGCCTTCCCTCCCCCCCATGCATCAATGAGCCTTGGCCTCTAATAACCCTGTCACTGGTTCGCTGTTTTTCCTTCCTTGGACCACTTTTGGTAGGTTCTGACCACTGCAGAAAGGGAACATCCCACAAGAGCTGCAGTTTTGGAGATGCTCTGACCCAGTCGTCTAGCCATTATAATTTGGCCCTTGTCAAAGTCGCTCGGATAATTACACTTGCCCATTTTTCTTCTTTCAACACATCAGCTTCAGGGACAACATGTTTAATTGCTACCTAATTTATCCCACTCACTTTCAGATGCCCATTGTAATGAGTTGATCATGGTTATTCACTTTAACTGTCAGTGATTATAATGTTAGGGCTGATTGGTGTATGTGGTTAAGCTAACCACTATAACCCACAGTAAGCTCCAGGAATGCAGGCTCATTACTGTACTAGATGTAGTGTAAGACTGAAGGCATGTTTGTTATGTTCTCACTTGTGGTCTTCCACTCTCATTGACAGTCCCTTGCACACTACTTTGTCTCAAGCCAGCATATTCAAACATTTTAGTTGTATCTTTTCTGTTGCCTCAAATAAATATGATGTTAATGCAATAGCCAATATTATTTAGGCATACCATAGCAGCTAAAATATTATTTGGGGTAAAATTAGATTTCTTGGTTCTAGACATTTTGTTAAAGAAAAATATTTTGTTAAAGTACGTCTAACCATGGAAAAGATAAGACAATGAAGCCAAATAATAGTAACTGTATAAAGTCATCTATTCATATCTCTGCTTGGACAAGATTGTGCTAGATGTCACCCAAGGGCTCCATATTTTCAAAAACTTGGCAAGGCAAGTCCTGGAACCGTATGTCATTTTGTAAAAAGCTAAAGACTCACTCACTATCCAACTCTGTTACTGAAGTGAGGGAGGTATGGAATCAAGAGTATAACTTCACACACATAAAATACCAAACTATGTATCTTTTTTGACATTTGCTGGAAACAGAAGTAACTTTGGTTATCATTAAAAATCACAAGAGATTATTCCAATACTTTTCCTGACTTCTGTGGCATTAGAAAAAGAGCCAATCTGTTTCTACTTAAAAAACTGCAACCTGCAAATACATGCAAGTCCCAGCATGCACTGCCAGTCTGCTCTGATTGGCATGACATGCAGTGACTTGTAGCTGTTCAGCAGCTGGAGGACCACAGGTTGCCCATGCCTGCTAATTACAAAATAAACCAGCTGGGAGGCTATACAGCCAATGTCATCCAGCACTGAAATAGAATTCTGTCATTTATCCATGATTATATCATAAGGAGAATATGCAAAGAAGTGTATCTGGAAGAAAATTATAGACCTTGATTCATTGGGGTTGATTTACTAAAGTCAAATAGGCTCATTACCTTACAAAGGAAGTGGCAATATAATTATTCCCAGAGGTTAAGCCGGCCATAGATGGTTCGAATCTCGGCCGGTTCAGCAGGGACGGACATCTATCGGCAGGCTGATTGTACCCAAGTCGATCCATCAATCCTGGGTACAACCAACGTGTTGGATTTTTATGCAATTATTGCCAATGGCTACAGCTGCTAGCAATAATCACTGTGTGTTCTACTGGTAGGGATGGCTCTCCGCGTTCCCTGCCGAGAGAACACTTCACAGGAGGGACTCCCCCATCAACACAGTCAGTGCAACCTGCAACCTGCAGGAAAGAAAATCGCAGCATCTATGGCCAGCTTAAGTGAATGTGGTGAGATTTCATTTTGCAAAGAATAACCAATCACATGTAAGCAAAATAACAGCATTTTGCCTTCACATGGATGGATGATGGAAGTCAGCAGAACTTCACCTCATTCACTAAATTATTATTATAATAATACAGGATTTATACAGCACCAATAGTTTGTGCATCGCTTTACAACATAAAGCAAACAGTACGGTTACAATGCAATTCAATGCGGGAGAAATCAGAGGGCCTAAATATACATAGATCGAAATTTGGCCCATTCAGCAGCCAGATTTTATGGGCAGGGAGGTTATACTGAAGTTGATCTAACCGATGTAGGATTTTTCCCACTCGATCAGTGCTAACAGCGCTGATCAGTGTATTCTGACAGCGAGGAAGTCTCCCTGCTGTGAGAGTACAGAGGCTCAGTGGGAAGGATCCCCCCATCCACATGGAATGTATGGCTGGGGGAATTGAATCATTTATTTTCGTTCACCTGCTGGTTGTCAAAAAAAAAAGAAGACAACTATGGGCTGTGTAAGCTATGGGGAAATGCCTTTCTAAAATGCAACTTCCCTTGTACAGTATATTTGCCTTTAATCACTTGCCGACCACTCGCCGTGGCTTGATGGCGGCAAAGCGGTTCGTTATCGCAAACCGCCGTCACCTGACGGCAGATGCGAGAACAAGTATTGTGAGAGCGCCGCCAGAGAAGCTCCCGCGCGCTCACTGTGTTCCGGGGGGGCCAGGGAGCAGGTAGGGCGGACTCGATCTCCGCCGGCTACCCGCGATGGCTCCCCCGCAGTGAGAGAACGGAGGTCCGTGTATGTAAACACGGATCTCCGTTCTGACAGAGGGGGAAGGGATGTGATCATAGGCTTCCTGTATATGGAAGCCGTGATCACTCCCCTCCCCCTGCCAGCCCAGCCCCCATACAGTTAGTAACACACTGAGGGAACACAGTTAACCCTTAGGGTGCCTCCTCCAGGTTAACCCCTTCACTGCCAATGGCATTTACACAGTAATCAGTGCATTTTCATAGCACTGATCGCTGTATAAATGCCAATGGTCCCAAAAAAGTGTCAAAATGGTCCAAATGACATGTCCACTGCAATATCACAGTACCGCTAAAAATCACAGCTCGCCGCCATTACTAGTAAGATATAAAAAATAAATAAAACCCCATAAATCAAGGGAGTCACACAATGATTGACATACCCCCGACCCGACCGTCCCCCTCCCCTCACTAGTGCCGAAGGTATATGTCCTTCGGATACTAGTGTAGGGAAGGGGGAGACAGTCTTGCCTCTAGGCACAAATGTATGTGCCTGGAGGCAAGAGAGTGACGCCCCCTCGGTAGCGCCCATCGGCCGCCTCTAGCTCAGGCGGGATGGACGAGGGACCGGGG
>BLSH010333321.1:2555284-2570284 GCA_018402905.1 Glandirana rugosa | reverse complement strand
TACAGTAGATTCACTTTAAAGGCCGACCAATGGGCTTTAGGACTTGCTGTCTAAAGACAGCAAGTTTCCCAAAAAAGCAGGGACAGCCATGTATCGGCGGCCTATATATATTTTTTTTCAGACATCCAGTGGGGGAGGGCGCTTTATGGAGGAGCTGCCGCAAGAAAGAAAGAAAAAGAGAGAGAGAGAGAGAAAGAAAGAAAGAGAGAGAGAGAGAAAGAAAGAAAGAAAGAAAGAAAGAAAGAAAGAAAGAAAGAAAGAAAGAAAGAAAGAAAGAAAGAAAGAAAGAAAGAAAGAAAGAAAGAAAGAAAGAAAGAAAGAAATTCTTACCATTCCGTCTTTGCATAAACAAAGTATTTCTAAAGTCAGAAAAGCTACAGGTTCTGTAATAATGGATTAGGATTGTTTTTTTAAAGTACTTTTTTGGTCCCAGTGGAGCGTATGTCTTTTTGGCTGTACCAAGTATTTTCAAGTACGTGCATACACACATTTGCTGGATACATGTCAATGCTACCCAATCATTCTGTACAGTCATTCTATCATAGCTGTTGTGAGGTAATTAAAGCTCAAATGAACGTTTAGTTTAAAGTGATAGCTAACCTCTACAGAAAAAATGTAAAGGTGAACTAATATTGGACACCCTTCCCAGTCCCCACTATACTTACCATTGGGGTTACCGAGCTGTCAGCACCCCTGATGCCTCTCCAGCGGCCCAGGGATTTGAAATCTCTACTCTTCTTCCTCTTCTTCATTAGTGCTTTCAGGACAGACCAAATGGACCACATAGAGTGCAGGGGCCCTTCCTGTAACATGCTGGCAGTGGGCAGTGTTTTCCACTTGTGGCTGCTTTCTGAGAAAAAAAGCTGTAGAGCTTTGCACACTTTTTACATTTTTTTACACTGGAAGCTCCGGTGGGCATTAAGATGATCATGGTGGTGTGTCATGCATTGACACCTCAACTTGCTCTTGGGATTGGTGATGTGCATCATAGGGTGACAATGCTGCTCTAGCATGGAAATACAGTCAGTAAGCATTGTCAGCAATCACAGTCCCTGTTGAAGGCTCTTGAAGCAGGATAACCAGCTATAATTATAGGAATGCCAGGCACAACAGAAAAAAAGGAGTGCACTTTGATAATGGGAAGATAAGCCTTATTTAACTTTCAACTTTGGGATTACACAGGTGTAAAATAAAAGTATTTGTAACATACTTGAAATACTTCTCCATAAGAAGGAATCTTCAGGCACCCACAGTGTGTGAATGCCACGTCGGTGGATCCAGAAGTATATTGGTCTTTTAAAATTTAATATTTTACCATTGGTCTGAAAATTCCCCATTGTGTCTTTGAACTATTTCAGGATACTGTGTGACACTGTGGCAGACTGGCATCAGTGTGTTATACTTCAAGCCATCTAAGAGAAGCTTTTTGCGATACCCCCTGCAGCAGTTAACGGCAACATGAGGAAGTGACAAGGCACGCTTTGTGGTTGAGGCAAATGGGCTGTTCACTTTGCAAGCTATTTTCCTTAGCTTAGTGAATGAGGTGAATCTCTGCTGCCTTCCATCATCCAATCAAGTGCAAGCAAAAATACTATTTTTTTTTTTTTTTCGCACATGATTGCATATTCTTATACATTTTCACCACATTCACCGAGCTAGGGGAACATTCCTTTGCAAAGTGAAAGTTCCCTTGCAAAATGAACAGCCTATTTTCCTATTAGTAAATCATCCTCTTGGAGAAAAAGTAAGTCAAGGTTCTTCAACTATAGTAAAAATAAACTTATTGGACTATAACACTATGTCCAGCTGTGGCGCAATCTCCTTAGACATGCTATGGTAAAGAAACAGGTAATTTGGACAATTATTTACTCACAGACTGAATAATTGTCAGTTAGCAGATATTGCCTTTGTATTAATTGTTTTATTTCATGTCGTGAATATTAGAAGTCACCTTAGGCTGTCCCATACACCCGTAGTATTAACTATTTTTATTGGTAATGATATAATATCTTGATGATAATATAATGTCATCATATGTAACTGATATCATGCTGTACATATCATGTAGTACAATCTTCCTCCCACTAAGGTTTATGTCTTTTGTAAAAAGCAATTTGTGACCTTATAACTTTTTGTTCATGCACAGCTTAATCCTAATTACACAGCATGTACTTGAAATTATGTCATATATACTATTTATAAATAGTTATAAGAGATAATTCAGAAGATGCAAATTGCTGTGGATAAAATCCAGTCATTGTACATACTCCGATGGACCATTATAGAGATGTGATTTTTTTTTCTTCTGGCAAATTTGAGATTGACCCCAGGCCAATTGCAACTGACAAGCTGAGTTTTTGATAATATCTGATTGGCCTTTTATTAGGTATTGAGAGCTTGGTCTTTTTTGTTTTAAAAAAAACCTCTTGTGATGGTGCATAAACGAAATAATAGTATTTCCTCCCATTTGCCTCTCCAATGATCCTCTGTTGTTATATAAAGAAAATCCCTACATTATTGTCCGGCTTCATTGCTCCTTCCCTTATCAAAACCCAGTTTGTGGGATTTGTGTCAATTCTTGAGCGGTTGCAGTGCTCTCTGTGAGATGAGTGCTCCTGTCCCACACATATTGGCCTCAATAGCAGACATTAGTCACAAACACCAATCCCAAAAGCATGCCTGCATTTTGTAAACAGCACAGGCACTGCTTGTCTCAAACAAGCAGACAGAGCAGGAGACAAGCACCATCCATGAAGCCTCATTGGATAGTCATTATTCCTGCTTTGTCAAACAGCGGTGAGGAAGGGGGGGGGGCATTGTTGATCATGCAGTATTCGCTTGTAAGCCACATAGAAAGATAAGATAGGGTACAAAATGTACTTTGTCCCCTAGGGGACTGGAGCAGCCCAAAGAAAAAAAAAAGTAAGACAGGCCATACATTATGCAATTTTCTTTCCTTCAACCAAAGCTTAACGGAAAGAAAATTACTTGATTCTGCCAACAACACAGTCAGAATCCATCGCCGCCAGCAGTGATCGGGTGAACAAACTTGACAGGCTGGTTGCACTGAAGTTGATTGATCAAAATTTGCCTGGTTCCTGCTGAACCAACCAGATTTCGATCTGCTATGGCTGGCTTAAGTGAGACTTCTTAATTAAGGACACCCATACTTTCTGTGTGATAGTCTAAGTAGGTGCCATATCCAGTTACTATGTGATGCACAAGCCTTATAAAGTATGTAAAAAAAATAAAACTTCCTTTATGCTCATCAGTGAGCAAGATCCTCCTTCATTTCTGCCTTGCGTGTCCTCCCTCTCGAACACTGTATCTCATGGTAGGAGGGTTTTAGTAGCAGACGCAGTGCATTATGTAGACTTCACTGGCTGGATAAACAGGTATTTGTGAAAGGGGGCTTAATGTAAAACATTAGTGTGTAGGCTATGAATGTATACATAAGTGCTGCAGCAAATACTTTTTAATTGGAGGTCATAGTTCTACCCTAAATAGGAACTTCATTCTTGGGGGGTCATTTTTATTTAACCCCTCCTTACCTGGTCCACTGGATAGCAATAACATGCCCACTCAGCAAATCCAGCACAGTCCAGCTACACCCCTTTGAAGGCATGATGTCATCAAGAGGCCAGCAGTCTCTTCAGGACTTTAGCAGCTGGCCCCCTGATGACACTGCACTGCATATGTGCAGAGTGCGCTATAGAGCCCCAAAGCCTCATAGGATTTGAGACATGGCTATTCCAGGTGGCTTCAGGCCACCTTTCATCACAGTCTTGCTTAGCTGAGAAAGGTGGAAGCTTTGGCTGTACTCCGACAAAAATTTTCTCACCCAAAAAAATGTTGCTATGTAATAAAAGGGGGGGGAGCAAGATAGCAGAAAAATTGCAAAGGTGAATGAATGTGGGATTATGGGATGCCCAACTTGATAGTGACAAAACCAGAGAAAACTTCCTCCCTTTATACAACTCCGATTGATTTTTCTGTATAGCTCCAATTGATTACTCTGTATACCTCCAAATGATTCCTTTGTACAAGCTAACAATCTCTGTTAGATCAGCTACAGCCCCTTACAGGCTAGAAACTCTCAGTCCCTTAGAAAGTAGCACAATGTGTTTCGAACTGCATCCAAGAGTACCTCCAACTCCCCTGTAGACACTGGTCCCAGCTCTACCACTGCAGGAAAATGCTAGACCACCTGGCTACCTCTTCACCAGCCCACCTGGCTGATTCTTCACCAGTCTACTCAACTGACTGTCTTCACCAGACTACCCGACTGACTCTCTGGAGATCTCCCAGGGCAAAGTTTAAAGAAGACTTAAGCATACCACTGTCTTCAAGAGAGACCTGCTACATGTGGCAGTCTCTCCTTTTGTAAATCCCTTCACCGTGCTGTAGTACTTCCACTCTCCTCCTTGCTCCTGCTGCCTCTCAGGAAGGAATCCCTCCAAGCTTCTCCTGTTGTCAGGATCCTCCCTGGCCAGCACCCTTTCCCTGGCCTGAGGCAGAGCACACCCCAGGCTAGGGGGTTCACCTCAAGGGCAGGGCCAGATTAACATAGGGGCTATTGGAGCTGCAGCTCTAGGCCCCTACCTCAAAATAGGCCCCTGCCAGTGAGTCATTAATACTGTTAGCTCTGTGTGTGTACACCATTGTTATGTAAATTGTGGACGGCAGGCGCTATTGTTATGTAAATTAAGGATGACCGGCAGGCGCTATTGTTATGTAAACTGTGTGCAGCAGGCGCTATTGTTATGTAAATTGCAGATGACAGGCACTATTGTTATGTAAATTGCGGGCGGCAGGCACTATTGTTATGTAAACCGTGGGCGGCTGGCAGGCGCTATTGTTATGTAAATCACAGGTGGCAGTTGAGTTCCACAGAGTGCAGTGTAGCACAGCATAGAGGCTGAGTCTTGTTCCTTCCCCACAGCTTTCACCCCCATAGCGCAAAATACAGCAAATGGCACTAAATAGCGCCCAGGCAACAGATAGCACCCAAATCCTTACTCCAGTTAAAACCTGGAGATGTGCACATGGAAATAATGTTTAGCGCATGATATAATCACCTAAATTGTACTAAAATTTGCAGGATATTGTTTAAAGATAATCTGCTTTTAAACTGTGTGAAAAAGTGATTTCTACACTGAAATATCTTAAAAAGTCTAAGAGATTAAGTCCCCATCTATTTACTCCTAGGTGCAGAGCATAGCTGAGCACAACCATCCATGGAGTAATTACAGGGCGCTATAGTAAATACCAAAATGAGAGCTGTGAGAGGTTTTTGGGAGTAAAAGTTGGAGCAATGCAACCCAATGCAATTTTCAGCCATTCTTTCTAATACAATTGTAACTTCTCCAAATAAATCCTTTTCATGTTGATATGAAATGTATCTTTCTCCCAAAGAATTTGTCCTTGCAACAGTGTTGCAATTTTGATAATCTATTTTGTTTTTAAGATTGGTAGAATGTGTAATCTTGTCATGTTTTGATAAAATATTATTTTTTCTCTGTCACTTTCACTTGTTGATATCTAGCGCACAAAAATATTTCCCCAAGCTCACGCAGGTGTGTTTAGAAACCAAAAACAATACCATTGCTTATGGAAATTTAAAATGAATCCCATTTGTTTTATTTTTTATTCTTTCCAAATGATCTTAAAGAGGAAATAAAGCCTGATGGATTTTACTTCCTCTTTGTTACCCTGCAATTTAAAAGCATAATGGGCTAGAATGCATCGCATAGTCTATTATGTGTCACTTACCTGCATTGGAAGCCTGCGATATCCCTGCTCCAGGCCACATCCATCTTCGCCCCTCTTCCTTCCGTGGCCACGATCTTCGGCTCTGTGACAGGCCGAAGCTGCGTGACATCATTCCCGCGCATGTGCACAGGAGCTGCCAATAACGGCACGATCTCAGTCAAGAAACGGCACATTGGCACATGCAAGTACAGTGAGGTCAGGCACTGATGTGGATGAGAAGGCCTGGCTTGCAGTCTCTGCTCTAATTCAGCCAAAAGGTGTTCTATTGGGTTTATGTCAGGACTCTGTGCAGGCCAGTTAAGTTCCTCCACCCCAAACTCATTCATCCATGTCTTTATGGACCTTGCTTTGTGCACTGGTGTGCAGTCATGTTGGGACAGGGAGGGGCCATCCCCAAACTGTTCCCACAATGTTGGAAGCATGAAAGGCCCACCAAAATCCTCAGCACCAGGCCCATGATGCTCTTAATCTGGCCCTTGCCAATGGCCACCAATAGCCTTCTCAGCACTGCATCTCCATCTTCCACCCAACTTCCATGCCAGCATGACTCATTCATATTTAAGGGCTCACTTAGTCCCCTGCCAGGCCCATCACCTGGGGATTGTCTAAGCTCCCCTAAATATGCAGAACAACCCTTCTAGCCTCCACCCCCAAGCTTCCAGAACGTACTCCAACATTCCAGAACCAGGAGGAGGCACCAGAGAGCTGTCTGCTGCCCTGAACTTTAATAAACTTGACCCAGATTCAAAGACTCAAAGTGTTTAGACATGAGTTAGAACATATTTTACCTACTCAGACACTAGTAGCACACTAGAGGGTGCTATGTTAACATGCCAGGGGTCTTTTACATTTGTATTCCCATTGTGCCTAGTGTGCTCAATTGGTATCTTTGAGGGTAGGAAGAAGAAGTGGACTGTTTATATTTAATTTCACTTGGAAAACACAGTTAAAACATGGAAATTAAAAAAACAAAACTAGGTGGTATTTTTACCAGAAAATTAAATTGCAGGAGGATGCTTACTCCTATATCACAGGTAGAGAGTTGAATTTTTATGCAAGTTTGCAGGTACAAACTTGCAATTACAATGTATTCATTAAGTTAATAAATTATAGAATTTAACTTATTTTCCTGCTATCTATAGTACAATATTCTGCTTCTATAGCGACCATTCAGAAATCAAATTTCTTTGATCTGACACAGTAGTGACTGTAGTGATATAAAAAATAAACAACACATTTACAAAAATTGCCAACTACGTAATAATACTTTTATGCAGATAAAATGTGCTATTTTAGTAAAACTTTTATTTGAGAAAATAATAGAGTTGGACCATTTTTTGTCTATAAATTAATCTTTTAACCAAGGTCTGCAAATTCCTTCCATTCACATACAACTAATTGTTACATTGCTATTCATTAACATCACCCTTGCAGTCTAATTAACAGAAGAAGGGGATGGGTTGGTGCCTGAAAGATTAGGTAGTGACTCTAATGAAGTTTTTACAATTATATTTTTGAAAGACATTTAAACAGTGTGTATTAAAGTAAAATTAATAGCAAACGGTGGAGAGGTCAGTTGTTTGTGGAGGTAGAGTGCTATAATTGGTGCAAAGGAAAAGGGAAGGGGGCAAGAATTATGTCTAATTACACAATAGAGGATGTAGCTAATAAACTCCTGCCCATCTCTGGAACAGATCACATGTATGTTGCCATGTCTATTCCATTCTGACACCTATTATTTTAAGGAATATGTTGTTTTAAGGTGTATAGAACTGTAGATATTCAAATGTATAGAATAGATTAAAATCAAATCTGAAGACAAAATGGTTAACAAATCATTAATACCTCACCCTTAACTGATTTAACACAAGCAAGTAAATAAACCTGTCAACTGTAGAGAGTCATGGATACTCTAACACGGTACTCTAAGCAATATGTAGGCTGCAATATCAGTGTTTGTATCAAGAGCTGAATTTCTTCCAGCGTACAAAAATAATTAAATTAACTTGGAAAGCCCTGTAGTTAATGGCTATTATTAGCACCATAATTAGACCTCTTTATTTAAAGGTTTCTTCCTATCCATCTAGTTAAAATTGTAATGGTTACCCCCTACAACCTTTTTCTCTGTTCAGATGGAGGGACTGCAAGTTTTACCACCGCACTTAATCAGAATGGATTGCAATTAACTAATTATCAGCTCTCTATCTGACTATCTTTCCTTCATGTACAATTTCATTTGCAACTTGGATCATTCCAATTCCAGATTGATTCACACGTTAATGTTTCTAACTGTTAAATGAGAAGTCAATGGGCCAGAGGAAAATACTGACCAACTCATCATAAACAGAGCAATTTTTGGTCTTCTTGGTAAAGATTGTTTTTCTTCCTACATATCCATCTATATTCCAGTTCTCAATAAGTATTCTATTATTTTTACTGCCACATTTGTGTTTCTTACTGATATTATTATAATACAATTGTTATTACATTTTAAACAAGTAGCATTATTTATCAATGTAGGAATGCATGGAACAAATTTGAGAGCATTGTTCAGTTTTAAAATAAGTTAGCCAAGTGAACATTTATCGCTAGTGCTAACTAGCGGTAATTGTTATGTTCTGAAATGTTTCTGGACCTGCACTACACAGTATACAGTAACATCATAATACAATGTCATACTGCAAAGTACACAGAGAACTTTAACAAACAGAAAAAAATACAAGGACACTCTCAGCATCCAAATGTCAGACATAATAGCTTCAATTGTAACACCTTATTGTCATTTAATAGTCATCTAAGACCTTAGACCAACAAAACTCTGTGCTATATCCAGTCATCATGAAAAGAATGTATACCAGCATCCAGTCATCATGAAAGATTGTATACCAGCATCCAGTCACCATGAAAAGAATGTATACCAGCATCCTCTACATATAAAAAATATAAAAAGTGTACTTTATTAATCTACTTATAAATAAGGTGAGATCATGGTGCTCTTTGACCCAACCGAGTCTTAATAATAAGTAAAAACACTTTGGATGTAACATTCTTAATGAAGTAAAAAATAATGCAGCAACTTATGGCATATGGTGAACTTTCAGAAGTATTGATGTAATTCAAAGTAGCATGTAGCATAGGATAACAGCAAGGATTTTTTCCTCAAAATTTACAATTACACCAAAACTTTTGGCAAAGCAGAAAGCCTTAATTTTACTAACTGAACTGCGTAGGAGAAACTTGCTTTAAAATATATTATTTTTAAGTTTAGTTATAGGGTGTGTTTTTTTAATAGCTGTATTAAGAGTTTAATTTATTTAATTTAGGCTACTTTCACACTGAGGCGGTTTTCAGGCGTATTAGTGCTGAAAACCGCCTCAACACTCCTGCCCATTCTTCTCAGTGTGAGTTTTCCCCCTGGGGCGATGCGCTTGCGGGACGTTTACAGAAGTCCTGCAAGCAGCATCTTTGGGGCGGTGCTGGAGCTGTGTGTTTACCGATCCTACACCGCCCTGTCCATTGAAATGAATGGGCACCTCTGCTGAAGCACCAGCAAAGTGCTTCGGCAGCGGCGCTAACTGGCACTTTAAACCCCATTTTAACCCCCTCGGGGTGGGGGTTAAAAGCGCCGTGCTCCCGACTCAAAAGCGCCGGTAAAACTCAGCTAAAACAAGCGGGGTTTTACCGTGACCGTGGCCTCGCTGCAGGGAAGTGCAGTGTAAAAGTAGCCTTAGTGTCCTTTTATATGTTTTTATTTAATCATGTATTTGTGTACTGCTGCTTTAAATTCGTATTTTACTTTTTTTCACTGTCTGTTTTTTTTTTCTTTTAATGAAAAAGTTAAATATCAATGCTAATGCGGGGATGCGCAAAACTTGCTCTAGGAAGCTTTTAAACAGCTATTGTAACCCTCAGGTTCCATTAAAAGCTCATTGCAACCTAAAAAGAGTACTTTAGTTTACCTTCCTCATTGACTCCAATGCATTTTGCCAAAATGACAAAACTGCAATGAAATCTCCCAATTTTGGAGGTAAATAAAAACTCTCACCCCTTTAATTTAAATTAGAGCTATTCTTATTTTGATGGGCCTATAATTCCTTCATTAACCAATTACTGATTAAAGGATGCAGTCATTGTAGCCACCATAGTCTAAAATCCCTATGTTTGAAAGAGTTTGAAGATCCATATCTTTGCAGATTCAAACTCTTTTGAACACAGAATTTCTAAAAGAGGTTGGAGAGATAAGAAAGCCAAGCCCCCTAGAGACTCTTTGACTCTTCAATTAGCAAACCCCATTGAAAAAGAAAGCCTTATGAGTAAACATATTTTCATTTCTATAGATACATTCACAAATATGTACAGTATTATATGATCTGTGTTTATTTAAATGAAACAGTAATGCTTTAAGAGCCAATATGTGATGTATGGAGGAGTGATACATCCAATGTTCCCCACATATAGTCATTTTTAGATTGTAAGCTCTAACGAGCAGGGCCCTCTGATTCCTACTGTATTTAAGAGTATTGTATTTGTACTGTCTACCCTCAAGTTGTAAAGCGCTGCGTAAATTGTTGGCGCTATATAAATCCTGTATAATAATAATAATAATAATTTTATACAAGACACTACAATCTTTGTGCCTTGATATATCCAGACAATTTTCTTAGTAGTGGCTGTGTACACATCAAAACCTTCACTGATCTAAAACCAAGCTTTTTTAAAAAAAAAGTTTTGGAAAAATTAGGGGAGAGTTAGTCTGATTTTTATTAAGATTAACTTTCTCTATATGTTCTTGTGACCATTGTGACCAAGACGGAGTGATGAGAAATCCAACATTTTAAGTTGTCACTGGAGCAGGAAAGGAGAAATCTTCCAGTGGTGAACTTGTTCTATAGAGAACTGTATCTCACAATCTAACTAAATTGAGGGCTATGGCAATATTGTACTGTTTATTAGGGAGATTTATTTTTCTTTTCTGTTGGGGACACAGGTTGACAATAAAACACCCTTTCAGGAAAATTTAAAGGAGTACAACACCCTAAAAACAATCTGCAGCTGATATTGAATTACGATAAAATGACCATTCTAAGGGCCACTATAATATGATATGCATTGAGTGCTGTGTGTTTGCAAATTTCATTCTTATTATTACCACCTCATGGTCTTCTTAAAATTATTTTTCAGTTTTGGGTGGGTGTTTTTATAGATCACACCATCATCTTTCAACTCTCTGGGACACCAGCAATGACGTTTACTCATCTCAAGTCAATCTACCTGCTATAGCCATCACAAAGACTTATCACTTTCACTGTGGGCTTTCTTTTGCTTTATGCTATGTGGAATATTGCATATATAGTGCAATTTCATTCTCAGTAGCAGGAGGAGTGAAACTCCAAACCACTAGTAGATGAGTGAGCTCCTCAGGTGCAGATATCTCACAGCTAGAGTACTAAAGTCATAAAAAGCATTTTGAAGTAAATTTAGCCTCTTAGGATAAACCCATAATTAAATATTTGTTTTTGGTTGACTGTCCCTTTAAAAGACAAAATAAAATAAAAATAATAAAAAGAGGAGCTTATCTTTCCATGCGCCCCCTCAAAATCACTGCCATCCCTCAAAGCATACTGTACATAGAGTATAGATCCAATTATCACTCTTGGTCTCTTGGTTCTATTAACTCCCTTATGTGTCTTATTTATCTGTGTAACATACCTTTCCTGAATGCCAGCTTTTCATAGCTAGCCTTGGCCATACACCAGTGAATAAGCTCAACAATAATTAACACAAACTAGACTGTGAAAAATGCCTAAGCCACTGAGAGAATTCTTAAAGTGCGAACATGAAAAAAATTATAAATTCTCCAAGTCTTTCCGCCCTAGGGCCAGTTACCAGGAGGGAGAGTGCACATCCCATGTGTAGGTATACCCCATGGGCAAATGAAATACTAGGGCACTGATATTCATCCACTATGCCTGATTCCTAAGCATATTTTTGTGATACTTGATTATTTTCCTATGTGATCAGTAAAATGATTTCTCAACCAATGTGTCAAAGGACAACTACTGTGATAATTAGTTCACAAAATGGTCTGTACAAACCAGTCATATTTAATACTGTAGGCATTTATCTAATATGCACTTAGGAAAAAAAAACAAGTCTGTCTTTTAACTGGAGTATAAGAAAACATTAATCTTGAATTACTAGAGTAGAGCATGTTCAAATTCAAAGGGAATTTTTACTATGCAAAGGGGGTTTTCACTTATTTTAGTAAATGAGGTGAAACAGAAAATATTTGCTTTGGAAATATTACCCAATCCTGTGCAAGGAAAATCTCAATAACAGGATTTACTTGGTTTTAACTGGTCATGAAGGGGGTAAACCCTTCTGGATGTCAAGTAGTCCACAATTGCAGAACTTTTTTGTTGTTTCTATATACAAGTGATCTGAAAAATATCTAAAAAAAGTGACATAGAAGAAAGGTGAACCACAATAAGCTGTTGAAAATGCCAGCACAGGCAAATAGCTCAGGAGATGCATGAACGCACTGTGCTGTTTAGCTTGTCATCTAGAGTGCTGCACATAACTTACCACTTAAATTTATCTGACTCTGGTATACATTATATATATAAACACTATATTGGGACTCCTGCCTTTACCCGCACATGCACTTTAATGGCATCCCAGTCTTAGTCTGTAGGGTTCAATATTGAGTTGGCCCACCCATTGCAGATATAACAGCTTCAAATCTTCTGGGAGGGCTGTCCACAAGGTTTAGGAGTGTGTCTATGGGAATGTTTGATCATTATTCCAGAAGTGGATTGATGAGGTAAGGCACTGATGGTGGACGAGGAGGCTTGGCTCGCAGTCTCCACCCTAATTCATCCCAAATGTGTTTTATCGGGTTGTGGTGCAGTCCAGTCAAGTTCCTCCACCGCAAACTCATTCATCCATGTCTTTATGGACTTTGCTTTGTGCACTGGTCCAAATCATTTGGTGGAGGGGGAATTATAGTGTGGGGATTGTTTTTCAGAGGTTGGGCTTGGCCCTTAGTTCCAGTGAAGGGAACTCTTAAGGCATCAGCAAGACATTTTGGACAATTTAATGCTCACAACTTTGTAGGAACAGTTTTGGGATGGCCCCTTCCTGTTCCAACATGACTGTGCACCAGTGCACAAAGCAAGGTCCATAAAGACATGGATGAGTGAGTTTGGGGTTGGAGGAACTTGACTGGCCTGCACAGAGTCCTGACCTCAACCTGATAGAACACCTTTGGGATGAATTAGTGTGGAGACTAGGAGCCAGGCCTTCTTGTCCACATCAGTGACTGACCTCACAAATGCGCTTGGAAGAATGGTCAAACATTCCCATAGACACACTCCTAAACCTTGTGGACAGCCTTCCCAGAAGAGTTGAAGCTGTTATAGCTGCAAAGGGTGGGCCAACTCAATATTGAACTGTACAGACTAAGACTGGGATGCATTAAAGTTCATGTGCCTGTAAAGGCAGGTGTCCCAATACTTTTAACAATATAGTGTATATATAGTCTTTACTGTGCATTAGAAATATGCCCAACAAACCTGGCGTCTTGCATGCTCAAAAGTGTAGCGCTAAGCCAGTAATAATATTGCAGAGATTAATCCCAATACCAAGTCACTTGCCCAGTCAACTATGCAGTGCTAGTGTAATATTAGCAATAAACGCATTACAAATAAAGTGCATATGAGGCTACCGTGACTGTGACAACGTACCATTCAGTTTGAAATGCATGAAATATAACCAATCAAGTCAAGGTGCATAGGTAATCAAATACAGTGCATATATAAAAATACTGCAAACATGAATGTCGTAAACAATATAAAGTGCAATGTGCTATGATACAAATATACATGATATAAAGTGTAAAAGGTCTGTGAGAAAGTCCAAAATATAGTGCTGAATAAGTAATCCGAAAAACAAGAAAAGATCAATTAAATCCTGGATACAGATAAGTAGAAATGCGTCACCAATCCAATAAAATCCACCACCAGTGTATATAATGCGCTTAAAGAGGACCTCTACATTCCCCTGTAAAGTAGATGCATAATGGGCTACTATGCATCGCATAGTAGTAGCCCATTATGTGCCACTTACCTGCAAACAAAGCCTGCGAGGTCCAGCGCTGTCCCCAGTGCTGGCAGCGTCCATCTTCTGCCCCTCTTCCATCCTGAGGCCGTGATCTCCGGCTCTGTGACTGGCCGGAGTCATGTGACGTCACCCCGTGCATATGCACGGGAGCTGCCAGTCACGGCACTATCACAGTGAAGAAACGGCACGGAAGCCGTTTCTTCACTACGCATGTGCCAAAATGACATGGACACATCTCTTACACTGCATATCTCCAAAACCCTGCAGGTTTGGGAGATATGCAGGGCATCTACAGGTAAGCCTTATTATAGGCTTACCTGTAGGTTAAAGTGGTTGTCACGAGTTGACAACTACTTTAACAGAATGCCATTGTTAAAGGACATAAAAATCTCTCCACTGTGGCACAGAAGACGCTGTCTTCAAAGATGGATCGTTCCCATCATTCCACCAATTGACACCCATCAACCTCCACAGACACATGTGTAGGGGACATTGAAGAGTGGAACCTTACTTCAACCCTTCTCTCTCGGTATAGCAACCAGTGTATGGTCCACAGGAACATAAAATAAAAGCCTCACAAAGTGTAATTCTTACACAAACATTTATTAAAAGAAGGTAGTGCACTTACATAAAATAGGGTAAAAACTAGCTCATCTGTAGATAGTCAAAGAAGCGCAAGAGACTGGGGTCAGCAGTCACCTGACATGTTTCGTCCCATTGGGCATCATCAGGGGTCTTCACTGAGCTGCTCCTGCCTTACTGCCCATGCTTGAACTTAGACTGTGGTTCTGTGGCTGAACAGATAATGAGAGATGTAAGAATATTTTCACAATCTGATAAAAAATTCACTGTGTGTAGTCTTCTTACGTGATCATATTATCATATTTAAAGGTTTCCACATATGCACATTATTCTACCTTGTTTAATTAGTGTTATTTACATTTTTGTATTCCAGGGCTTGTTAAATTTACTTCGTTTTTATACAGTTGGGAAAAAATGCAATCAAGCTGTGTGTTTAGCTCTCTGAAAAGGACCAAACAGATCAACATAATGTAGAATAGAACCATCATTTAGTGTAATGAACCACGTACCTGAGCAAGTGGAGCG